>VYZR01006693.1:0-10309 GCA_013400675.1 Oxylabes madagascariensis
GTTGTTTTGAGAGGAAGGTGTTGCTGCTTTGGGTACTGAGAATCTGTTATTTTGTGTGTGGGAAGATTGGGAAAAATCAGAACAGAAATTATGAGCAGACAGAGTGGAAAACTGCACAAAACCAATGCTTTCAGAGCAACATTTGCACATCACGTATGCCACCTATGTGCTCCTAATGTATTTTTTGGTATTTGAGTCCAGGTTATCAAAAATCCCAGTTCATAAGAGCTAATAGGGGCCCTGGGTGGTCCCCAATGTATGATCACCTGCAGCTAGCCAAGAGACAATGAAGAAAATGGAGTTTATACCCTGATATTTGATAAATAAGTGTCTCCAAACTTCCCTTCAAAAAATTAACCAGGGATTGTTTAAATAGAATATTACAGAGGTGAAAGAATCGTCTTTCTTGTCTTACACTGTTCTTTCCTAAGAAAAGAGGGAGCCAGGCTCAGTTTTTACCTCTGTCAGGAGGTGTCACAGCTTCCCTGCTCATCCAGAGGTGTCCTTGGACATACCCACTCTCCATCAACCCTAGTGAGGCCTTCCCACCACATTTTCCTGGAGAGAAAAGAAGCATTCAAGAGCAGGAGAGGTGTCTTCCTGGGACCTGCCCATTATTTTATCTGAAGATATTCAGCACAGAGTTCATCTACTCTGGGGATTCTGAAGTAAAACTGCATGATATATAGTCCTGGATGCCCAACTGGCACATAGCAAAACTGGCTCCATTCCCAATAGGAGATTTTCTGTGTGTTTGGTTTTCTTTCTCCCTCATTCTTCCATACCCTTTCTATGAAACATCACCTGCACTCTTCCCTCTGCTGCCCCTCTGTCTCATTGAACTAACAGCAGCTTCTACCTTGCTTTACTCTTGGCACATTTCTGTTGTGTTGGATAATGGGCAGCTCCAAGGGAGTGATGTGATGTGTTATGAAAATAAACAAGACCAAAGCACTTGCAAATGCAAGATATCAGGTCTACCAAGGACTGGAGCCTACTTCCTGCACTGGCTTTTCCCAGGCTGCTTTCGCTTAAAACTTCAAGCCCTTGACCTTAGCTGGCAGTGGCAGGTGTGAAGGCAACAGCAATGAATGTACTTCAGTGCATGCAAAGATGTTCTTCCAGGCAGAGATCCTGAAATCCCCTCATTAGGTGCAGAATGAGGCGTAAGACATTTATTTATTCAGGGATGATTATGTCATCTTCCATTACAAGAACATGTGTGCCCAGGGAACTGAACTGTGGCTGCTTTTCTACATCACAGACCCCTCTCTGGGACATCCAAAATGAGTTTCTCTTGGAACCACTGAATAACTACCTGTCAAAAACCATGGCTGTGCCTATGCATCCCCTCATGGTGGGAGACACACATGGGTCTTCTGGAGTTAAATTTGGCCTTTCAGACATAAGATATGAAAATAAATGCTGTCCCTTTACTATGGCTGAGCATGGGTCCTTCTCAGTGCTTCAGAGTGGTTTGTCTTGTCTTGAAAGCCTTTATCTACTGAAGGCAATTGCTTTCACCACATTATGCTATGGGACCAGCCTCTGAATTAGGAAACTGTTTATTGAAATTAGGCTAAATTTCATTACCAAGTTTGGCAGACATCTTTCTTCTTCTCTCATCTCAATTAAAAATCTTTTAGACCCATCATGCATTTATTCTCTTCAGTTATATTCTGCCTCTCATTGCAGCGTGTGTCTCTTCAGAGTACATCCAACCCCTCCATTGTGGCATTGAGTCACCTCCTGGGCCTTGGAGTTCCCCACCCCTGACTGCAGATGACCTCACATGGCAGCTGTGTCCAAGCAGCTGTTGTCCCACCCTTGCTGTTGAATCAATGGCAGTTTCTTTCATACTGATCCTTTTCTCCTGTTAGGAGGCACGGCAGCCTATATTTGAGAGAGAGAGAGATGAGAAGCTGATGGCGGATTTCTGTTTCCCATGTATTTTTTATCCAAGCAGTGTTTGGAGTAGATTGCATTTACAGGCATCATAATTGCCTGGAGTGCTTTTACCAAAGAGTGACTGGTAAAAATGGCCTTTTGCTTTCCCCTGCACAGCGCTTTCAAGTATCTCAGTGTGGAGTGCATCTTTTATCTTCAGCAAAACCAACCAAGAGATGGAATTTTAAGCAGGGATTTTTTTTTTTCCTCCTTGTTTTTCTGTTGCTGCTGTTGTTTGCTTGATTTTTTTTTTAGTTTATAAGCTAGTCTTTAGGGTCAGAGAAATGTTTTGACAGAAAGGAAAGAGATAATAATAGATAATGTAGTAATCCATTTGTTGTGGCTGCTGTACTACTGAAATTTGTGTACATTGGAGACCGCTAATAAAAATGGAGCCATCTACGCATAATTTAGTTGATTGAGTTAGTTCTAACTCTTTTGCAGCTGCCTCTGAAGTGCGTAGTTACTTAAGGTTATTATTTTGAGAAGATTTTTAATTTAGATGGATGCCAGAGATGTAGGCTACTCTTATTAGGAGACATTCTGTGTTGTCCTTGTACTGTGCTTTATATAATTAGTACATACTTAAAGAGCACAGCCATTTAATAACCCCTTTGTGTGTTCCACGTAATGATTATAATTACATCAATGACTGAGCACAGAACAGGGGTATCCTACAGGATGTTCTTGTGGTACAAAATATAAATTTTAACCAATTTCTCACTCAGATTTGGCTGGGATATTCCAGGTGAAGACTACTGTAGTGCACACCAAGATTTGTGGAAACAAAGGTCCTTGTGAGGCAATCCCAAGGACTGACCCTTCTCCCAGTCAACAAGTCACTCACATACTGGGAATATTTAGAGATGCAGAAATGCAGAGAGCCTTGGATCATGTTCATGGACAGTAGGAGCTGTAAGCAAAGTCATCCTCTGGCTGAGTCAGTGGTGGCTAAAATCTAATGCTTGCTCCCCAAAATAATTTTTTAGTATAGTTTTTTTTCCCTTTGAGTAGCTGCTCACAAATCACCAACACACTGTACATACACACTTCTTGGCAAAGAGCTCTGCAAAGGATGACAGATAAGAATAAAAGCCTCGAGTGCAAGGGTAGTCATGTGCCTACAGCCATTAAAATCAGCCAGCAATCCCCCCAGTTCATTACACACTTCTCTGCAAACTACATTTTGGCAGCTGTGGTATTTGAGCCAAAGAGGTACAAGGCAGAAGTGTGTTGAAAAAAAAGCATCATTTCCTTTCAAGATTATTTTCCTATTAGGAAAACCCAGAAAACCAAGCTCACAGCCCTTAAAAGTAATAATGCTCTACAAGTTTTGTGTGAAAATTATGTTTATTCCAAGTCCACTGGTTGTTCATAAGCCGATCCACACGTTCCTAATGTAAAGTCTTGAAACATTCTTCTGGGAGGAATCATATCTTCACAGCAAAATGGTCCAGCAGCCCCCTGCCTCTTTGAGTTTGTGCTTCCTGGCGCTGGTGACAACATTTGGCCAGTTTAAGAATCACATCAGGAGTAAGAGGAGCCCAAAATTCTCAGTGGTGCTCAGTGCCATTTCTTTGAAATCTTTTCTAAGGATAAGCATTTATATTGAAAGAACTAAGCAGATGGACCCTTCTTCACAGCTTTGTCCATTGGCAAAGAAAGCATCACCTCATAACTGGATCTCTACTTGAGCTCAGCATGTGGAGTGAATGCAGGGAGGCCACTGAGCGGATCTGAGCACTGTCCAGCACTTCCTACGTGTTCCTGGTGCCACAGAGAGATCCCCGTTCAGCCCTCTGCCAGGTGGATGCTGGCCATGGCCAGGGCACCATGGATTGCTCTTCCCTGCAGCCATTCATTGCTTTCACCCAATTATTGACAAAACAGTTTGTGCTAACAAACTTCAGCTGGCCAGTTGTTTCTAAGTTGCCTCACTCCCATCCCAGATCCCACTGCAGCCAGAGGATACTCAACTGTGTCACACCAGTGGAAGACCTACCCTCAAAATGCTGACATACCTGATTTGCCGCAATGTTCTTCTCATTTTCCCCTTTTGAAAAGGAGAATAGCAAAAAGCAAGTGAGTTGCAGAATTATTCATGCTAAACTTCTTCAAAGCTCTTAGATATTCAACACATTCACAAGCATTTGTTAGATCTGGGAAAAATTTTGCAGAAAGACTAATCTGATAACAAATCCTTCAGTTTATTTCCCTGCAATCTAGTGTGCTCCTCGAGTTACTCCCTTTGGCATCAAAATCCTTTCAGGCAAAACGTCTTTTATGTTCTTCATTGCCAACCCTTTGCTCATTATGGCTTGGGATGTCTAATTTCATTAACTTGCTGGTAAGAAGGAAGACAGTGGCCCAGTAATTTTAATTTCTTTGGAATGATAAAACTGATAGATTTCTAGTGCAAGTTGTTGAAATGAAAGAAAATCATACCTGCAGAACAATAGACTGAGCTAAACGTATTTTGGTGTGGTATGCTGACAAAATTTAGGCCCTGCCTTATACAAATGTAGAACTGGCTCTGGTGTAGCTAAGGAAGAGACACAATCCATGACAGTGGTTTCTGCCCTGCTGTGTCTCCAGCCATGCCCCGGGGTGTGGAGAGGTGGATAAATTTCTGTGCTCATCTCACAAAGAGCATCATAAAGCTGCATTCTGGATCGATCACAGCTGTTACTATCTGAAACACCTACCTGAGAACTGCAGCCTGCCCCAGGCTTCTTGTGTACTCTATGGAGAGACAGGCACACCGGGCAGGCTGGCAGAAGTCAGGCTGAATGTCACAAGTGCTCCTTTTTGAACAGATTTCTGCTCAACTTGAGACTGAGATCTGGCATAAAACTCTGATGTACATCCTTGGTATCTTTCAAATCTGCATCACTATCACTACCTCTCAACCAGGAGCACCTTGAGACTCACATCTCCACACCTCATGCAGAGAAGAGGGCTTTTATTCTAGGATTGACAGTAATGTTGAGGGAATAACAGAAAGAAGATTTGCTAAAATGCTCTGTGCCAGTGAACAGGGAAAATGTGTTTCATAGGTTAGCATGTTGCCTGTAAGCAGATCTGACAGCTTAATTTTCTAACATGGTGCCTGGAAAACTTGAAATGAGCTTTTCAGTTAAGTGCAGGACACCATGTCTCCGCAGTGTGTCCAGTGAAGACTTTCAGCCATGTCTCCTCTCCCTGCTCCTCACCTTCCTCATTCTGTCTCTTCCCTTCTATGAGATGCATTTCCAGATACAACTACCAAACCAAAAGCCTCTGTGTTCTTCTGCTGGCTTTACCATGGCATAGTGTGGACAGGGATACCCTTACGCTCTTTTTTCACAAGAAAAACCTTCAAGACCTGAGTTCTGGGTATCAGCATTGCACATATGACAGTTTCTAGCTGGGAGAAAGATGCAAAAGGGCTTCAGCACACATGTAAATAAGGCACTATAATGGAGTTATCTTAATGTTAAAAAAAAAAAAACACCTAATTTTCATATCCAGGATGTACAAGACTAGTCAGCACTGACATCCTTGTTCATATAATGTGAAGAATAAATGGGACACCTCTTTCTGACTGTGGGAGAGGGAGAGGTCTGAGGATCACATTGTCTAGCATAGGACACATGGCTCAAGGTACGAGGTAGATACCCAACTGCTCCGTGTTGCTTCAGGACAGCAAAGCCTTGCACAATTCCTAGAGGAGCAAAACTCAGAGATCTGGATGTGTTTAACCAAGCACTTACCTTACAGTGATTTTCAGCAGTTGACATTGCAGCACTTAAAGTTTTACCTACCACAATAATGACGTAAACTCTACATCTCAGCTGAAGGTCCCAGTGAGTAAGCAGTGACAGCAGACAGTGCTGCAGACAAATGCAGCTGCTGTGATCCAGGGCATTCAAGGGAAAACAAAAAAAGATCCAAGCAGAAGTCTCCAGACTCAGCAGAACAAGGACAGACATTGGCACAAATGTATTCCAAAGTGCCTGATAGATGTTAAAAGAAAGTCTTTTGCATAAATTAGATGCTTGGAAATTCATTCTGATAGTGGGCATCATTTTTTCCACCTAAACCACATGTTCAAGCATTTGCCAGTCAAATGGTTGCTGATGCTGATGATAAGTTTCTGGCCTAAGCCACCCGTAGGATGCAAGTATGAAGCTTAATTTCTGTGTATGAGGGGGTGTCTGTGACAAAATGAGAGAGACTGCAGCTCACTACTTTCTTGCTTTGACTTGCTTTTGGTCACCAGCATGTGGTAATGCCCAGGATACCATGCTTGAGTGCCACTGTTGATGTGATGCCACATGAAGCTGTCACAGGTGCAAGAACAGATGTTTCAGCCAGCCTTTCCCTTTGCTTCTCCTTCCCACCATGGAGTCAGGGATCTTTAAGGCTGAAAGGTCTGTTTTGAATATCAAGCTGTGGCCCTTCAGTTTGCCGGCAGCGGGCAGTAGGCATTGCTGTGCTTGGGGTTAATGGGGACAGAGGAGACTGTATTTCCCCAATGTGTTTCTTGCTCACCAAGGTCAGATAAAGGCCAGTGAAGATTTTGATCTAAGTCCCTGTGTAGCTCAGGAACAAGCATCCCCTTCCTGAGACCATGCTCTTTTCTCTAGGAGAAGCTGCAGCGATCTCTGTTAAAAGTAAAAATAAATACTTCAGCCTCAAGTGCTGGCAAACCCATGGTATGACCATGGAGGATCCATTCCCACAGCCAGCATCCCTCCCAGTCAGAAACGAGTGCCATGTTCCCAGTCCAATGCTGACTGCCATTCCCGGCTGTTGGATCTGTTCTCCCAGCCCCCGCTCCCCTCCTCTGAACCTTTCCTCCCTGCAGACACCGGTGGGTTGTGCTGGTGGCAGCTCCTGACACTCACATTGTGTTCTTCAACTCCTTGCAGCTCCTGCATGGTTTACAGAGGTGCCACTGTGAAATGCTATGGGAGCAAAAATGTTATCATTCCATGTTGGCGGCTTGAGAAAATTTTAGCTGAGTTTCTGGGTTTTTTTAAAGCTGGTAGCTCTATCTCACTGCCCAGAGTAATTTAACTTTGCAGACTATGAAGGGAGAATGCTAAAGTGGTTTTGACTGGGAGTTAATCCATTAATTCCGCCGAAGTACCCAAATATGTCAATCTTTGGCTCCAGCTTTCAGCTTCGAATAATTGCCCAGGGACCCAATTTGGGTGTTACTTCAAATGTGAGATGATGAGGAAAACGACCCAGGAGTTTATTGCAGGACATGCAGGGTTTCATCTTCATTATCAGCTTTCCCCCTGCAGAATTTGGGGTGCACCCAGCAGCTGACGAGGAAGGCTGCCCTCTGCCTCTCCAGCCTTGTGGGTAAGCTTTGCAGCGTGCAGAGCAGAGCCAGCCTTCCCCTGGAGTACAACACAGCTGGAAATCTCATTTGGCTGAGCTTCTCATTATCTCGAGGATTTTGTCAGTCAGAGCTGCAGTAACCAGAAAAAAAGCTACTTCAAACAGCTCTGATTGTGTTAAGGTCCTTTAGGAGGAAGGGGAAATAATTCCAGGATGTTTTCGTTTTGGCTCCTCCAGAATCATGGACTGCAGATCAGTACACAACACAAGAAGCACTTAGAAACATCTTTACATGGAAATGAATGAAGCAAGAGTCAGGGCCTATTATGTACATCAGCTCAGCCAAGATTTCTGATCCAAGGAGCGCTGAGGTGAATCCAGACTGGGATGGAGTTTTTGGTATAAATTACAGTTTCAGGTACATGATGTCTCTTGCCTATCTGGAAGAAATGGATGTGATGCAGCCTGTGTGGAGGTGCATGTGTGCTTATAGCTCATGATTGTTGGGTTTTCAATAGATGTTTGTTGCTCTTTAAGCAGCTGTGATTCCAAGTGTCTTCATGGCTGTCATGTAGAGTGAATGACACAAAGTTATTGAAAACATTGCTCTTCCAGACGCAATGATTAACATAAAAATTAATTGGACAGTTAAAGAAACCCAAAGCTAAACTTTGCTCAAACAAACGTGCTGTGCATATGAACCATTGGTGTCTAGTTAGAAATACACACTACACAGAACTCAAATGCAAGCACTGTTTTTGCCCACAGCAGCATGAAGATGTAAAGCTTTTTATTTTCTTGCTGGTATCTATCCCAAGGGGATGCCATTTCTTACAGGAATCCTTCCCAGCAGAGTTTAGCTCCTGCAAACATGTCTCACCTTTACATTAGAGTGACAGTGAGAATCTCAGTTCTGTTTCGTGCCTTTACTCTGCTTTGGAGTACAATTGTACAGATTGCTGAGCACCTTCACCTTCCACCAACATCAGAGCACATTAAAAGGCACAGAGGGAACTCAGCACTGAGTAGGATCAGGCTGTGATGCATCAGTATTGAGGTCAGACTTACAATGCATTAATATCCTTCAACAGAAATATTAGCTGTCAAGAAGCTTAAAATTATTCTTTTTATGGCTTAGGGAATACTATTATAGCAGGAATGATGGGAATATAAATTCAGAGGGTGTTTACAAGGTGGGAAAACACGAGTCAACATAAACGGGCTATTATCTGTGTTTGGTGTTGCCTGATTCGCAGCGAAATGAACGTGGACAACTCGTGCTGAGCCGGCTTTTTCAAGGTTAGCGGAGACACGGCCCCGTTCCCAGGGGAGGGTGAGGAGCAGGCGGTGATGGAGATGAGCTGCAATACAAGATGTCAGGTTTTGCACCCCACAGCAGTGTTTCCAAAGGCAGATGATGGAAGAGGACTACGGCACTGATGAAGCCATTTGGCTCATCATGATCTACGAAATACTGTCTTTCTGTCCTACCCCAAGCCCCCAGCAGACCTGGAAGGGTCAGTGGGGTCAGCTCCTTCTGTCAAAAATGCTGTGGCTTG
The DNA here is from genome assembly GCA_013400675.1 of Oxylabes madagascariensis. Classification (NCBI taxonomy): domain Eukaryota; kingdom Metazoa; phylum Chordata; class Aves; order Passeriformes; family Timaliidae; genus Oxylabes; species Oxylabes madagascariensis. The sequence continues at coordinate 8,841 of VYZR01006693.1, forward strand.
CCGAAAAGAGGCTGAGACAAGGCAGAGAAATTTCTTCAGAGAATTAGAAAGATAAAAAGCCTTCCAGAATAGCTCCAAATAATACAAAACCTGTGAACTCATTATGTATGTTGCTTTTCGAGCTTTACACCAACACAAAAATACCACCAACACAAGAAATCCAGAGGTGAAAATGGAAAAGAAGTGAAGTCAGCCACTATTTGTTAATAAATGTATTTCAGAAAAAATATTTTGCTCTTAGGCACCATTAAGTCCACTGGTGACATCAACTCTCAAAGTATGTCACATAAAAGCCTGGTCAGGTCAAAGGAAACATTCTGGCCTGGACTTAAAAGGGAATGTTTTGAAAAACTTTTGGCAGATTGGAAAATATAACAGCCTTCAATTTATATAAAGATGGTGATTCCAAATATTATAATATCTTTCATGTAATGGAACACCATGAAGTTATTAAAATATCTGGCAGAGGAAGTAGTGAGGCAAAAAGTAAATATTTCTTGTAAAGAAAACCTGAAGTAGTATTTGGCTTCAAGGGCCATGTCAGGCACGCATATGGGTTGTGGTAAATCACAGTCAGCTTCTAGTTCAAAAATGGTTAATTTGATTGGAAACATTTTCCAATTATTATCATTTGAATTTCCACAATTGAAAATGAAATGGAAAAACGTTTTATCATCTTTTTCCCTTTTCTGGAGATAAATCTACTAATTCAACTGTATCCAAAACTTAAAATACTTTGGTTATTTTTCAGAGATGTTTAATCAATAACTGTTGTTATTTTATTTCCAGGATAGAGTTTTACAAAAAGGTCATACATTGAATGCTTCTGAAATATAAAATGTCTTGGAAAGCTTCTAGAAAATATTTCCTAAAAGAAGACTTCAAAATGGTTTTGTGGGAATAGGAAAATCTGTGGTTCTGCCACTGAATTAATGTAGAAACAGAAATAGATTTGAAAGCAAGAATGATGAGGTGAAATTCTATGACCTGGTGTTTTCAGGTCAGGCTAAATAATGAAAATTGCCAAAGTGTAGCCTTAATAATCTATGAAAAATATCCTCAAGGTATCCCAGTAATGCAGACATTCTTCCTGTCTCAAAAGCAATTTTACCACACTGGGTTTTTTCTTCTCTCTTGCTCATGACAAAAGGTCCTACATCTCAAATACATCATGATATTCCTACTGCCTCCAATTTAATCCACCAGTGACCATATTATACTTCCCCAGTATATTGATCTTGATGAAGCACTGACTCCAGCAGCTCCCTTTGGTGCTTTCAGGTGGAATATGTTCAACCACTGGAATAAAGTCTGGTGCAATTAAAGACCTGGTGCTGGAGACTTCACTACACGTACATGAGTAGTGTTTGGTATGTACACACTGAGTTAGTATTCACACAAAATGGGACTGCAAATGTTTGGGCTGCTACTAAAACAAAGCTCCAAGGCTGAAGAATTAATTTGCTTTT
>VYZR01006693.1:30272-57837 GCA_013400675.1 Oxylabes madagascariensis
ACAAGTGACAGGTGACTGCTGCAGTGGCATAAATAAAATTTGCATGTCCTTGGTGCTTGAGTCAGAGCACACCAAGACATCATTTTGAAATGAAGTGGAAAATACATTTTAATGCCTGCAAACATCAGAAAAATGTTTCAAAGAACTAACAGATCTTCTTCCCTTGGGGTTAAATGCTCCTTGAGTTTTCCACCATCCAGGTCCAGGATCAGTTCTGTAGATGTGCTGGTGAAACCCAGCCCAGATCCTATCCTTGGAGGGTCCCATGCACCTTCCAGAAAGGGGAAGCAGTTTTACCACAACCCCAACCATCCTCCACAGATGTTAAGTGGTATTTTCACACACTTCAGCTGATTGCTCAAGTGCTGTGGCAGGTTTTTGCCATACAATCCCAGAGCAGCAGGGATCCCCAGAGATGTGGTCCCAGCCATTAGACTGCTTCTTTGAGTGTTTTCCTCTCGCTTTTTAGTGCATGTGACATCTCTGTGCTGTGTGCTTTTTAATCTTTAGAGGTCTCTCACCACCCCATGCCGCCAATCTTCCCCTCTCCAAGCCCTTTGATCAGAGCACTTTCCCCTGCCTACCCATCAGTGTCAGTGGCCCTCTAAAACTGTTGGGGACATCCCCCATGGACAGTGATGAGCAGCTGATTTCCAGGCTGCTCTTCCCTCCTGGATCTGTGCCCTCCTTCCCCTCATGCCACTGCCCCTTACTTTCACCTAATGAAGCACAGGCTCTTCAGAGCCAAGCTGCTCTCCAGGGAGCTGAGCTGGGGAGTGGCTGTGAGTGACACAGTGCTCCTCAGGACACTCTCTGCCCCCTGACCTCCAGGCAGGTGAGACGATGTAGGAAATTATAAACTCAAGTACATGGCCAGGATGGTGAAAAGAATGGGCATGCTTCCTTTTTGTTTTGGTGGTTTTCCTTAAGGAGATGAATGAACCAAACATCCCATCTGACACCTGTGCACCTGCCTGTTTTCCTCAGCAATACAAGAGTAATCTGCCAGAGCTGTCTGTTTGTTAGATATGACTGCTGGAGGAGAAGGGATGTATCAGTGAGGAAGATATTACAGCTCCAACACTCCCAGTGCCCCCCAAACCTTCTCCATTTCTTCGGACTAGGTCAGAATGACATTGGGGACTCAGTAATTATTTTATGTTATATAAAGTGTGCAAAGGTATAGAGACAGCCAGAAAACCTTCCATGGGTGTTTGTGTGACACCTCACACCCAGGGAATGCACTGCTGGAGTCGATGGGGTCCCTAAAGTGACTTCTTAGATAAGGAAAGAGGAAAGACAAAAAAAATGTGAATGGACATTGCTGCGAGAGGAGCCTCAAGAGGGACTGTGCCTCAGCAGAGAACATAATCACCTTCACCTTATTAATAATAATTTTTTTTAAGGAGAAAAAGGGTAATCTTGAAGCTGTCTGCTGTCTGGGCTTTGCTAGATATGCACAGTGCTCTAATGAAGGGCAGGGTTAGGAGCATTTCAGGGCTGAAGGAATTAAGAATGCTGGCTTGGACCCACAGTTGAAACAAAAATTGCTGTGGGGCTTAAACCTGTTTTTAACAAGAGTATGTAGCCTGCCAGACCTGGTGAGAGATTAGCAATTTAATTATACAGGCCCTAGCTTCCTGCTTCCCACTAAGTGCCTAAAACCCCTCTAAAGAGGCCCATTACCTTCCCTTTTTTTTGCTCTTGCATTAACTAGGCAATTCAGAGCAGCATAAACACAGAGGAAGGACAGGGGTTCTCTTGCAGAGATCTCGGGGTTTTATGGCTAAGTGCCTCCTGATGGATCTGTCAGAGCATCCCGAAAGAGCAAACCTGTCACTCCCTGCAGCGACCATTAGCTTTATCTCCAGCATCCCTGGAAGCATTTTCTGTTTGTCCCCTCCTGAACTCACTGAGGAGAGCACGGGCTTTTCTCAGGCACTGCCTGACTTTGAGAGAGAAAGAGGCAAAGTGAGCAGCCGGACTCTGGGCACTGGGATTTAGGACAGAAAGCCTCGGCAGGAGCCTTTGGGGGTGGCTGAGTGCTGTTTCACGTGGGAAACAGAGGAAAGACAGGCAGAAAGCTGCTGAGAAACATGTGACATGCAATCTGCTGAGCTCCAAAAGGCTGTTTGAAATAGGGAGCCAGGAGGAAGAAGTGGCAGACGGGAGCTTTTTGTCTTTTTCCTTCACGGGAAGCAGGTTTATTAAGGATTGTGAAGCTCCCATACCATAAGCAATGAATTCTCTGCAACTGTTTTTCTTTCCAGCACTGTCTGTGGGGTGTTTCCAGACAGTCCTGCTTCACAGATGCTTTTCAAAGTAGGAGTTATGTTGTGTTACTACTGCAAGTTCATCCATGCATGCAGCCATTGCAGTCCCCTTGGTTTCCTGGGACTGTTTGGGTGTCTCTGGGTTCAACTCTGCTCTGCTCTCCCTACACCACATCCTCAGCCAGACACCCACAGTGTCTGAGTCCCACTGTTGTATGAGAGCTTGTTTTGGCAGTAAGGTTCCTGCTAAGGAGTGTAGGGAGCCGGTTCTATATACTTCTAACAGATGGGCTCCTGATAAATGCCCTTATGATGCAAAAGAAATAGTGATTTCTCCATCTCCTACACCTTTGTACATCCAAAGGGCAGAGCTAGGAATGCATCAGACCCCAGAGCACCAGGCTGCTGCTGTCAGAGCTGTTGGCTGTTTTACCTAAAATCCATTAAAAACCAGAGCAGAGACATCTACTCTGCAGGCAGCACAGGAAATCTTGCAAGAATGTAATGGAGTGTAGTCAGTGACAGATTTGTCATCTCTGTTCCATGGCTGAGGCAAAGCGCCGTGATAGATGGAACCGTGGCCTCTTCAAGCTGTTTTTATGTCATGATAAGCCAGGCTTTAATTTCTGGGACAGCAAGGGAGAACTCTGTTTCTCTTTGGTCAGTCACTTGGCCCTGGGGGTCAGCCCCCTTTGGGGGTCATGCTGGGGTAGGGAGAGGATGTAAGACAGCAATGGCACTGCTTGTCTCCCCAGTGCCCAATATGTGTGAGCTGATTGAACCTTCAGAGGTGAGCCACACTCCAGATTTGGGATTGCAAGCTCATTTCCCCCAGTCCTACTGTCAGATGTTTCACCCTTACCTGGTGTGTCTTCCAGTCTGCTCCCTGGAACCATCTGGGAAATCTTTTGGTAGTCTGGGAGCATTGGCAATGCTTTGGTGCTTTCTGCCCTGGTTTCCAGCTTTACTTGCATTTGAATGTTGATTTGTGGTGGGGATTGTGATGATGGGAAGAAGATGTCCTCTGGTTTTTAGCCAAGTGAGGCCCACGTAAACCAAGATATCCCCTCTGCAGGGAGGTCACTGAGGGTGAAATGAACCTGGGGGGGAACTGGATGTCAGTCCATGGAGAATGGTGTCCCTCTGAGATTCTCACACTCCCTGGACCCTTCCTAAAGCCTTGACTCCTTCAACCAAGAGATTATCTGGCCTCAACAGACTTAGTCATAAAAAAGATTTTTTACATTTCATTGTCCTGGGGAGGAGCATTAAAGTGCAATGAGGTATTAAAAAAGTAGGAGGCCATGAGAAACAGCCAAAACAGCATTTTATTTTTTGGGTTCTATAGTTGGAGGATTTTTTTTTTTTTAGCAAATAAAATCGTGCTGAGGTTTGATTCATGTTTTTTTAATTCCTCAGTAGTCTGCAGTGTCATTCTCCTGGTTTGGCATCCTAATTCAAAGTGAAATACATAAAGCCAAAAGGAGCGTGTCAAGGAGTTTCTTTAGCTTTCATCATCTTTTTTTTTTTCTATCAGCAGAAGCCATCCTTTTTGAGCTGACTGGCAGTGTGTAAAAAGGAATAGAGGGAAGGGCTTGGTAATGAAATGTTAATGAGATTTTTATTATTGTTTTCAGTGGTATCAGGATAGAACCTTTATGCATATAATAACAGCTAAACATTCAACTACAGAAACTTGTTTTTAGCAAGCTTGTAACAACTCACTGCAGCGCACTTGCAGTGTCCGGCCTTTAGGACTAATTAACAGCAATCAGTACACGCTGCCAGCAACTGGATACACACCGTAAGAGGAGCTTTATCTTTACCAAAAAAAAGGATATGAAAAAATACGCGAGGATGAGGCACAAGCTCCCGCGGCTCTGCAGACCCCCGCCGCGGGTGCCGGCCGAGCTCAGGGTCTGCACTCCCCTGCCAAAGGTGAGCTGCTGGCACCAGGGTGGAGGTGGGTGCCAGGGGATTTGGAGGATTGGGATGGTGGGGTAAAGCCGAATTAGGGACTTCCGTAGGAGTTTTCTGAAGCTGAAATTTTTGAAGACAGGGAAGGGAGAGGGATAGCATGAGATGAGGAGGTGGGGACTTCTTCTCTGTGGGATGAAGTACTCTGGGACATCATCTGTCCAGGTGAAATGAGAGGTTACTTAATTACTTTAAGTCTTCAAATTCTGGCTAGAATAGCTAGAAGAGGCCCCAGGGGCTGCTGAGAGTGGTCAGCTGGGAGCAGGTTGGAAAAACATCCTCCCTAATCCCCATCTGTGGTCAGCAGAGGCACAGGTTTCTGCTCCAGTCTACCTCTAGAGAAACCTCTCTCTCTCTCACTGACTCTCTGCAGAGCAGTTGCCTTTACAGGGGGGTTAAAGTTTCTGATGATCTCCCTGCTTCCCTTGTCCTCCATCACCTCTACAGCATTATTTTATTCTGTGCATGTTTAGAGTTTCAGGACATTGCTTCTCCTTGAGTCATCAAACTCTGCTGTCCAAAAGCCCATGCGTCACATAGCAGGAAACACTGCAAGTGTTTCTAAGTGCTTGGCTGTAAGAGTGCCAGGGAAGTACCCTGGAAGTGCCTGAGGATAAGTTCTGTGAGCAGTGTGGATGAGAGCTAGAGGAGGAAGGAGGCAAAGGGATGGGAGTTCAGTGGTTTGAGCACAGGTTGTTATTTTGGTGCTTCTGGATGCATGGGGTTCCTCTGTGTGTCTCGCTGTGAGTGGCACTTGTGTGCTGAGAGCATCGTACCTGCCACAGGCAGGTTAATTCACTTCTGCTTCCAGCATCCTCGGGAATCTCAGCGTGAGGGGGAGAGGTGTCCCACCTTCACTGCAGCAGACGTGGCCGATAAAACCAGTCACCAAACACAGTGTGATGGGGATGGCCTTGGCAGCCCAAAGCCCCTCTGTGAGGACTCCAGCCACAGGGGTAGCAATGGGAATGGCTGTCTGCATCGCCAGGGCCCCGACTCTCTTACTGTGCCAGACTTTGTAGAAATGCTAAAAGCAGAATTATGAGCATGCATCTCCAGGGTACCGTAAATATCAGTTTTAATTAACTGGCAATTCTACAGAGGAGACTTTGTGCAGTTCTGTGAGACACGGGAACAAAGTTCAGCCTGTCCCTGTGACAGAGCTCCAAATTTCCCCTGCACTTTCCCAACCCAACGCCAGCAAACAGATGTGCTCTGTGCCTCCTATTTATGCGCTCCCAAGAAATTAGCACCCCGTTAAGCTACACAATGCAGTGCATTTATTTTTATTTCACTGTGCTGCAGCCTTTCAATGGTAACTCCACGTTATTTCTTACTGGAATCAAATCCAGACTAGCATCAAGGGCTTCTTAAATCAACAGCCTATGAGGGTTTGAATTTTGTGCAGCAGAACTAGTGCCTACAGCTTAAGATAAAGTAAGATAAAGCAGCTGCCAAGATGCTTGGTCCAGTGTTTGACTCTTGTCCAAAAGGGAAGGGACAGAGAGGAAGATTTAGTTTCCAAATACCTGAAGCTGGGACTGTGATTTGTTTGCAGACCCAGTTTAAGGCAATAAACAGCTATATTTATATCTCTTGAATGTGCTTATTATTTCAAGATCTCACCCACCAAGTGAAAGCGACATGACAAAGCAGCACTGTAGGGAGCCAAAAAATGTATAAAAAGCAATTGACCCATTATAGATGCAGTCTCAGGCAAGCTCAGTCTATTTTTAATCATTTTAATAATGCAGCTGATTTGCTACATCAGGGAGGGGAGCTGAAGTGGGATCCCTCACAGCAAGCTAAACAATAGGCTCATGTGGCTCAGTGGCATCTGGACATCCCCAAGAGTGTGCATGGCTCAGCCATCTCCCAGGGAAATGGTGTCACTGCAGCAGCCCTGCCCAGCAGGTCATCCTGAGACATGGGAGACCCCAGAGACAAATGGATAATGCTTTCTTTAGGAAAGCAAGGGAAGAAGTCAGTGGGACATTGAATTGTGGGAAGTGGGATTAGAAAAGGGGAGGGGTTTTAAACAGCATTTAAAAAAGCAGCATTTAAAAGCAGCATTTAAAAGGTGCATTTCTATTGCTGTGATTTGGGCAGAGGGATTGTGATGCAGGTTGCTGCCATGCAAGGCAGATTTGGGCATGCATAGCCAGACAAGGAGACTCTGATTCCTCCGTGTTCTCCATGTTCTCCATGACCGCAGCCCCCTCTCTGCACTTGAAAGAGACAAAATGCATCTAAGCAACACCCACTCAGCTTATTTGTGCCAAAACAGCTCCTTCATCCGTGGGTGGCTTGTCTGGCCTTGGGGGAAGTCTAGAAGAAAGAAAACTTGAGGCTTCCCTTCCCTTGCCCAGAGTGGTCTTTAAATGAAAGCGCATGTGAGAGGGACAGTAGACAAATGCCTTTAGCCAACGGATGGCTTTTAGGACACTCAGTTAAATCATGAAAATATGACAATGTCTTAGCTACAGAGAGTGGTGGGAGGCCATCAAGGAGAGCGGGACCACCCATGAGAAGCAATGCAATGGGGACAGTGAAAAAAGTCAGCCAGCAGCAGCTATGCCCTGTAATAAGATGAGATGTTGGTTGACTGTAGTGACTCTAAAATAGAAATTATAGCCACATTTTTTTTAACTTGAAAGCTGAGTGCTCTGCAGCACCTGGGACTCCTCAGAGGCAGGATGATCCAGGACTCCATTTTGCTGACTCTAAGGTCACTTCATCAAGTGAACAGGAATGTCCCAGTTAAAGGCTGTAAAAGGGTTGGGACAAGCCTTGGTGCTATACCTGCCAGTGCAGCAGGACTCTGGTCATTGCTTTCTTTCCCTGCAATATCTCAGAGCTGCTGGCGTCTCCCATACGGAGACTTCCTTATAAAAACGTTTATCTTGTTGTCGTGTGGAAGCAGCAGTTTTTTCCCCGTTATGGAGCTATGTCAATCCCACTGCGGGCAAGAGGTCAGGAATGGGCCTCCTACACTCATTCCTCATCTGGCAGCACGGGCCAGCCCCAGCCTGGCAAACCCCGCAGATGGAGGCAGTGGCTCCTCGGTCCCGTTGCCAGTGAGAGGACTGAGGGACACGTGGGATCTCAGCTGGCCCCCTGAGCAGCCCCAGATGTGTTGTAGCCTTGCCTGGCAGTGCACTGTGTACCTGAAGGCTTGTCCCACTTAGTTTAGGATGGGGAGATGCTCTTGAAGGAAAGGATTGTTTTACCCTTTCCAAGTTACTCACCATCATTCCATAGGTCTCCTTCTCCATATTTTTTCCCCCTGGACCAGAGTCCACTTTGCTTACTCAGTAATTTATAGAAGACATTTTTCTTATATTTAATAATCTTTATTGCCTTTCCTTGAATCCTGCCCCTCATCTTTATGTTTTTTCTGGAAATAAAAGGATCAAAAGACAGTATTCAAGATGTAAGTGAACCTTGGTTTGATTCAGTGGCACATTAATATTCTCTTTTATTTGCCCCTTGGTAAATGTTAATATTTTATTTGCTTATTCCACCACTACCGAGCAATGAACTGATGTTTCACAGAATTATTATAATCCAAATATCTTACTCCTGAGTGAGCTCAGAGCCCATAATCTTATACGTGAAGTTCAGAACATTTTTCCTGCTGTGAACATTACTTCACATTTGGCTACATTAAATTTAATTAGCTGTTTTATTGCTCATTTACTTAGTCTCATATCTTTCGGCAAGCCCTTGTTCTCACTAGCCTGAATTCCACAGTGTCACCTGGAAACTTTGCTCCCTCTTTCACAAACTGCCTGTTAATAGGTAGAGCAATGTTTGTCCTCACTCAGATCCCTGGAGAAAACTCAAAATCATCTCCCTGCTTGTTGCCTTGACTGTATGAATCCAAGGTTTGCAAGATTCCTTCTCTGGAGATATATCACAGCTGGATGCCTTCATCAGATGAGGCTGTTGCATTTCATCCTGGATCAGAGATTTGAGGTGGAGCCATAGGCTGACGTCCAGCCTTTGCCGCAGCACTAGTTTAATTAATTCATTGAAAAATTATCACCAAGGCTTTCAGGTGACATTGAAAGCTACTGCAGGATGGGGCTGACTTACAGCACCATGAGCCAAGGTGAGGGCAGATGGCTGTGCCCTGGGCCAGCTGGAACCTGATCGACTTCACACTCAGCTCCAGGTTCAGTGAATTACCACAGTCCAACCTGGAGGTGTCAGGTTGATCAGCTCCTGTGTCCAGGTTTTTGTATGGAAAGGGAAACTGGAGATGGAAGGAAGGTTTTGGAAGCTGATGGTTCTCTGTTATCCAAGTTTACCAAGAGTATGGGATGTCTCTCTTCACCTTCCCCAAAGAGAACAACTCTTTGTTGAGAGGAGAAAGCATAGAAAAACCTTGTGGAGGAGATGAAAAAGATTCATCTTTGAATCCTCACTTTGATTATTTCAAGCAAAAAAGTTCATAAAAGTTCTCTACTGGTTGTGTAGAAAGACTGCCTGACTTGCTCCTCAATTGGAGCCCATCCCACACCTGTGGGATGACAAAAGCATTGCCCCAAATGGACTTTTACCCGTATTTGTCACACAGGTTCATGACTGAAGCCTTGATCCCTTGGCTAGAGCAGTGGATGAGAGCCAGGATGCCTTTCCCAGTGGGCTCTATGTCCCAGGAATGTTTTTTGCCTCATGGACATATAGCCTTCCCATCCTCCCTGGACTCCTCATCTCCCGTCTTTGCACGTTGGGCTGGCCCAAACATAACATCCTGGGACTAATTAAACTCAGATCAGCTCATTAACCCTTTCTTGTCAACTTTCGGCCTTACTTAGTAAACTTTTTGTTCTGTTTTGATACTCCTGTCTTTGTCAGCCAGTGCTTGCAGGGCAGCTCTTTCCTCACCAACCACCTTCACCCCTGGAACTCTCCTAAGAAAAGAATTCTGGGACCCAGTGTGTCCCCAGATAACACTTCAGCTTTTGAAAAACAGCGTATTTTGCTGAAATCTGATTTTGGCAAAAATTCTACAATAATCTCCCCTTTTGAGCTCTTTTCTGGTATCTTATTCCCAAATGGTCGAAGAAAACTAGGAAGGAAGTGAGGAGAAAATGTGGGTGTAGAAGAACATCCTGTTCTGCACAAATACCCTGGTGTGTTGTCAGATGGATGCTCTGCTTTAAATAGGTCTCAGGCTTGCAAAGGCCAAAGTAATACATTCTCAGAAATGAGAAAAGATGGAAATAATGATTTAATAAAGAAACTGTTTGGACCTACTGCATTAAAGAATTAACCAGGTTAGAGCTTCCCATTGTCACATGTGATCTCCTTTCTGTGTGCTCCTGTAATGCGCATTCACAGAGGTTTTGGGAAAAAGTCCCTGGGGAACTCAGAGAAATTCTTTCTTGTTTACTCTATTTGAGTGGCTATCTCCATAAAAAAGGTCATTTGGGGTAAACAACTTTAAAGCAAGAGTTCGAAGAGATACAATGGGATAGATTCAGAGCTTTTATGTATTTGAAGAAGTTCTTCTGCTTTGATCTGATTTTGTGACTCTGATTTCTGCTATCTGCTTTTTCAAGGTTGAGTGAGTGATTTCAGGGTTGAGTGAAACAGCTTTCTACACTTTGATGCCCTTTTTTTTTGCCATCAATATAATTTTAACACAGCCACACCAACTGCTTCGGTTATCACTGGAACATTGTGATTCTTTTTTTTTTCTTCTGCACATTTTCTATATTTTACATATTCTCCCACTGAGTTTTGCTTTGAATCTGAAATTTTATTGCAATTTGAAGAAAAAAAAGGAAAGAGAAATACCCTTAAGTAAAAAATGCCCTGTGGTCTGGGAGTCAGGAAAATCGCACAGGACTTTCAGCAAAGCAACTTTTCCCAGCAACAGCATTTTTACCCAAACTTCTGACCCCCTTTACAGACAGTTCATATCAATCAGCAGGAGAACTGCTCAGCTGAATATTGCAACTGCAAGAGCCCAAGAGCTGCTATATCAATATATATTGTTGTAATAAGGGGAATCTCAGGCCCTGTGGAGCTGAGCCTGGGTGAGAACCCAGGAATTCCTTCATCCTCCTTGCCATTGCCAGTGGAGCACGTGGTGTTTTTAGTGCCAGATATTTCTTGAGTGGGCATCAGGGAAAGCGTTATGTGTTCTCCTAAGTCATTTTCTTGTGCCTGACACTATTTTCTCCATCAGTTTTGAAATAATCTTGAAATTCATCTTTATGAAGACAAAAATGAGCCTGTGTTGGAGTCAAAGAGTCTGTCACATGGACACTGCGTTCTGACCCTGGAAGATGTCTCCTGTTGTTTATCTCTGTAACCAACACAATGCAGCTACAGGGACAGTCAAGGGGCACAAGTGACATGCTTGCCGTGTTCTATTGCACAGAGGGAGCCTACAGAAAAGAATCTTTAATTTCCTATTTCAGTCTTTAACACTTAGCCTTTGTGCAATAAATGGGGTGGGGAGGACAGAAGCGATCACATGTTTGATTCCAGTGAAGTTCTTGTTGTGGTCAGATGGTTGGACAGTAGTTGGGTCAGTTAGAGGTGGACAAACACACGATTCAGTCCAGCTGGACCACTGCTGACTCACTGACACAGCCCAAACACTGGTCTCTGTGGGCCAGGGACCTGCAGAAGGCCAGTCATGCATCCCAGTACCCAGCCTAGATGTGTATAAACCATAGATTCCTGGAATCTCTGAATTTCCACGCATGCTGGAGAGGATGAAGACCTTACCAACAGTCAGGTCTTCTTCTGCAAATACTTTCTAGAGAGCAGAACATGTGAAGTCCTGTGTGTGGTGAGCCCTGTGGCCATGCACACCAGCCTGCTCACTGTATTCGGTTTCCCTGGGTTTCCACTGCCTTCCCTCCAAATATATTCCTCTTTGTTTTGATCTACGCTCATTAAAACACCCCTCCACTCACACTGGTGAAGACAGACACTTTGTCAAAGCTTTAATGAAAGGGCAGCATGTGAATGATTACCAGGTTTTTTTGCAGTAGGCAAGCTTCCTGTGCTGGGTTTGTTTCTGGAGCAGTCAACCTATTATCTGATGTAGGGCCATGTGTGAATAAGAGTTGGTCCAGCTGGAAAACGAATGACATGTCCTTCTTTGCTGTTGAAACCATCCATCATAACATGTCCCAAATGGTCCATCATGTTGTTGTCTTGTAAAACTCGGCCATCAGAGGCAGCTCCTGATCAGATGCTAATGGTACATGTCTGAAAATGTGATCTCAGCTATAACTCTAACAATATTTAGTTGGAATTTATGACTAGAGGTCCTTCTAAGCTCCACCAACTCTATCCATCTCACACCTTTAGAAATAATACTGGTCTTCAGTTTCTGAAGGCTTTAGAGCAGCCTTGTGGTTTTTTGGGGTTTTTTTGGTTTTTTTTTTCTGTCCAGTGTCTGGAATACATTACATGCAAGATTTCACTCTCAGATTTCAAACTATGTGGGTACATGTCAAATAAATAAAAAATAAGTTGGCTGAGCAATGTGAACATCATGAAAGGCAGTTGGATGAACCTGGCACTGTCTAGGATGCAGAAGACTTTGACACCGGTCCTGGCCATATCAAGAAATACTTTCAGTATTTCTCCTTTTTTTGCCTCAGTTTCCTTTCTAGTTTGTTCCAGGTAACCTTATGCAAAATCCTTGAAGAGAACCTCCACTGGGTTTTGCTTTGGTTGGGTCATGTCCATCACTTCATGTCCATCACTTCCCACTCCATGTGGAGCTGTGAGAGCTACAAAGTGCTAAGTAAGCAGAAACCTTTTCTCCATTAAGTGGGAGCAGATGTGTGGAGGAGCAGCAAGCACTTGGGCTCATGCTTTAAACTTTCCATAAATACAGTAAGTGGAAGGGTCTAGTCCTGAGAAGTGCTGTGGGGACAGGGATGCTGCAGAGCTGAAAGGGTTGAGTGGTGGGAGTGTGTGTCAGAAGCAGTGTTTGCAGGATCAAACCCTGCAGTATTATTTGGGGTTATTCCCCTCCATACGTAACCTCAGCAGTCACCACTGCACGCCAGTGCCTTGGGGACTGGGTAAGGGGATCTATTAATACTCTTAGGAAAGAATTGGTATCCAAACAACTTTTGTTTCCTTGTTTTTAACACGTCTGTGCTCTCCTCTGTCACTCACTACAGTGCAGAGCCTGGTATGCTGTGACAAAGAGCTATTGATGGAGTGCTTGTGTGAATTGGCCCAGCACTGGTCACAGCCAACTTCTGTGGGACCCGCTGCCCCTGTTGTACAATACGCTCCAGTGTGCTGGGCCATTTGTGAAAGGTCAGAAATGAACAGAGAAATGGACTGGAGTCAAAAACAAGCAGTCCTATAAATATCAGTCATAGTCAAAGGCAGTTTATTCCATTCCTCCCCTCTCTCTCCTTCTGTGTGTGTCTCTCCCTCCCTCTGTTGTGGTTTCCCAGATATAACTCCATGCTTCTGGCTGGGGAGCTCTGAAAGGAAGGCAACACACACACTGCAGCTTCTGCTCCCATCTTGCACACATGGAGTAATCCTCAGTCCTGCAAGCAGGGCTGACAGCCGGCACGGAGTCCAGGCATCATCTGGACTCTGATGTTAAGTTTTAATTTCTTGGATTTTCCTCATCTGTGAGAAACTCATTTGTGACAGTCTGAGAACGAGATTTGGCCACAGACGCTTTGGATTGCGACTTCTGACAGCTTCCCTCTGTTTGACTTCACAATGACTCTAGCAGCTAAATTAGAGGATATTGAAGTGACACTGGAGCACCTACTAATGGATGTGTTTGTAAGTAAGCCACTATTTCCTTTTTAAATTGAGATGCCAAGAATCCAGAAGGCAGTATACAAATTTTGTGGCATCTCCAAAGTGTTACATTGACTTAATTTCTTTACATTTCCTGATAAACTGTGTGCAATCCAACTCTACCAATATGTTGTGGTTTAGGCATCTCCTGCAAGGCATAACATGCAAAACTGGAACAGTGTGAGATAGGATAGATTTTGCACTGGTTTTGTGTATCATCTACAAATTTGACATGAAAAGGAGGAGGATTTGGTCAGTTTGAGGAATATCTCTGTAAAACTCTTCAATTGACAGAGATTTAAATTGTGCATTGCTTGACATCAAATGTCTTTGACTTTAGGATTTTGACAGCTATTATATTACAATTTTGACTCTTGGGTTATTTTGTAAGAGATGGAGGAAAAAGAAAAACAGCTGTGTTTTCAAGAGAATCCAGTTAATTACTCCTCGATGTATCAAATACTTTAAACCTGTGTTAATCTGGGATTGCTTCCTTGGAATCATCAAAGCTCAGTGAAGCAATGTATGATTTGCTTCTACACATCTGAGATAAGAATCTGTCTTTATCATCTCATGTTAAAGTTTCTTAAAAATATCAAATCATTTCCAAACATATTCTTGCCTTTTCCAACACAGCTTGATAGATTTCGTCTAAAGGTCAGAGATGGTCATGTTTTGGAAGGATTTTTGGTGGGAGGGGATGGAAAATAATAGTGAGGGATTGCCAGTTCATTTGTCTTTGTGAAAAAAAGTCATGCCAAGGTGATCTGTATTCTCTGAATTCAGGCTACAGGAAATAAGATGGCAAGTGACCTTCTGAATTTTCAGAAGAGTTTTTTGGCATCTCTTAAATGGAATATTTCAAATTTCAGGGTCTTGTGATGAGGAATGTTAGGCACCAACCACAAAAGTGAAAAACAGGAGATCTTGCCAGATTTCTAGCCTGTGGTCCAGTTATTGAGGTGTCCATCTGTGCTGTGAAATGGATTCAAGTTTCTCTGTGCTGGCATCTCCCCTCAGTACTTTGGAAAGTGCCTTTACCCTTTTCCCAGGCTGCTGAGATTGGGGTAGATGAACATTATTGGAGACTGCCTTGTGAAACCTCTACACAGGGCATGAAATGCTTACTCTTTGGGCTGTAATATCTGAATCAGCCTAATGATTATTTGCCACTCTGGGTTCAACTCCTTTTCCCAGCTCTCAGTACTGTGAATCCCAGAGAAAATCCCTAAGGATTTAAATCCCCATGACAAGCAAAGATGTAACATCTGCCTCTTGTGACCACAGCACACTGTGAAAGCTATTCTGTGTGGGAAGGGGCCAGTGCTTTATTTGGAGTATTTGCAAATGTTGTGGGATAAACTTGGCACCACAGTTCCTCTTGGTCTATTTATAGCTCAGCGTTGCTTCACTGACTTGGATGTTTGACATCTGGGGGACTGAGACCCTCCTGGGACAGGTGTCATTGAACAGAGGGTGCTTAAAGCATTTTTTCATGGGTAGCTCCAAGCAGAATTTCAGAGACTGACAACAGCTAGAAAGTCAGGGCTGACTGAGATTGAACAATCCTACATGTGTCTGATTGTGTTTGAAGGGCATGAAAAGCCTCCTGTCTTTCTGGGAGCCACACAGCCCAGCAAGACAGGGAAGCAGGGAATCGTATCTTCTTGGCTCTTCATGTCCCATTGTCTGTTTTAATGTCCATGCCTTGATTCCATCCAAATACCTCTCCTCATGAGTTTTTGGGTTTGGTTTTTGGTGGTTTTTGCAATGAGGGTGACCGTTGGCCAAATAAAATGTGGGCCAGATTCTTCAGAGGTGCAGGGAACCTTAGTTTGTGAAACCAATGGAGCTCTTCTCAGGTTGTGTTTTGAACTGATCTCTCAAATTTGTAGTTATAGAAACCCAGTGGAACATCCTCAGCTGGGACAGTGCAGTCACAGCTGAAATTGTGATGCAGGGACATGTCTGTGCAGTGCCATGCTGTGCCATCCTGAGCACAGCTGGGTCTGGAGGAGATGGGGTGTGTGAGCAGCATTGTGCAAGGGACACTGCAGTAGTGTCACAGCTTTGTGCTCTGCAGAGCCTGGGGCTGTGCCACCCAGGGGCAGCATGTGCAGGCTTCACACCTCACCTCAGGGCTAGGAATCCAATCTAGCCTCTATGTAAATCAAGGAAAAAGGTTTTGCCTTATGAGTAACCGTTTGCAGCTAGCTGGGCCCTTCTAAATCCTACCTAGGAATTAAGGCAGGAAGAATTTCGGATAATCTAGATCAAATGCCACGTGCAGAATCATCACCACTATCAGGCACATTTTTCAGGCTTTACTCATACATCACCTTGCCTTGCCTCTGTGTTTGATCTTAAACCACCTATTCATTTCGCAATGCTAAAAATAACCTCTGGATATACTGGATACAGGAAAGTAAACATAAAACTCAATATGAAGGAAGGGCAAAACGTCCAAGCTCTGGCTGTTACAGAGCATTCGAGCAGCCAGATTTGTCCAAGGTCATTGATCCACTACCAAGTGTTTTGCTGCAGCAGGATGGGTATTTTGATGAGGAGCATGGGGCCAGACTGGTCGGGCTGGATGGGCTGTGGGCAGACTGTGAGGAAACAGGACCCTCCTGGGAATGATCTTGAAGTCTGCTCCATGCCATGCATCTTCATCTGTGTCAGGTTTATTGCTGAAACAGCTAAGCCATCTGTCACCATAATGCTCCTCTTCCAATTCCTTGGTGCCCTCCACTGCTCCAAACCAGGTGATTACTTACAAAATTGGGAAATTGTGGTCTGTGGAGCCTTGAATTATCTTTTTTTTTCTGAAGAAGAAACTTAGTTTTAATGCTTCTTGGACCTTAGGGGCAGTAACCCATTCCCGGATCAGTGGACCCTGACAAAGCTCACTTTAATAGCTTGTACTAAACTATCAAGCCCATTTTGTCACAGTGTAAAAGGTTATAGCAAACAAATGAGAAGCAACCACCAGTTTCTAATGAAAACTGAGACATAGTTCAGCACAGACTAGTTCAGCACGGACTAACACACCTTGATGTAATTTGGCTTCTGCAGTAATGCAGACTGAAGAAAAACTATAGGATTGGGCCAGTTTTTCTCTAGACAAGCTTTTTTAGCTAAATTCTCCTGCAGGAACTCACCTGGAGTGAATTCAGCAGTTTTGCAGGGATGATGGCAAGCCTCGCCAGCAGATATGTTAAACACTTCCTCTGGAAAGCTAGTATTACACGAAAACACTTTTTAAAACAATTTTTTTCTTTCTTTTTGCGGAAACCAGAGATTTGCATCTACATGGCACGAGCTGCCACTTCCTTCCAGGACATGGTGTTCTCGCCGCGTTGTCATCCCGCTATCGGAGCAGCAGCTGGTGCTGCACTGACACTTCCTTTTCCCTGTTTCCTAAGGGCACTGGAGAGCTTTGCTGGGCTGTACAGGATGAGATAAAAGGGAAGCCTCTGACATGACATTTCATAATTAGCTGTCATCGCCGGCGGGCTGCTGCCCAGCCGCCGGATGAGCTGGGACTTGGCTGCCTGGAGAGAGCTGGACAGGGAGACAGGGACCAAAGTAGGGGGTCAGGAGGTCCCTGGGGTGTGCTACAGGGAAAAGGGAGCCTGGATATGAAATGCAGACTCTGAATCCTTGTTTCATAGCTTGCAAAAGGCATCCCTGAGCTAAACCCTCCTGGCCTCTGGACGCACTAATTATTCTTGAGCAGCGTGTGAACGAGACCTTTGAGGGAAACCTCAGGATCAACCTTGCTGCCTTTCAGGCCTTGCCTTAGGCACAAGTAGAGCAAACCTCCAGAATATACCATGCCCAGCATGCATGAGGCACTTTCCATGGGATGTCTGGAAGGGGTTGAAAGTGAGAAGGGTTGTGGAGGCTGCCCCACTGCTTTTCCTTGCATTATGGATGTGGCTTTAGACCTGCTCAAAAACAGACTTTCAAACAAACAGGCTAAGGGATAATAATCCTGTTAGGAAAGTGAGCCTGAAGTAGTCAAACATCAGTTGGCGTCAAAAAGTAGACTGAATTTTGAGGATAGACATGATGGAATTGTAGTGGATATCCCAGGAAAGAAAAAAAACCCTTCAGATGAAGTCTTTAAACCATGAACCCTGTGTAGCCCTGATTTAATGTTTTGGTTTCTGGGAATTCTTTTCCCAGGCGATTTTCTGTAAACAAGAGAAATGTTTTTGTAACTGTACCTATGTTATTCTGTTCTTTCTCACAGGAGAGGTTTCTTGATAAACATCTGTTTTAACTAATGTGATTGAAAAGATTTGCCTTTGTTTCACCAATCAAATTAATCTATGTAAAATAATATAAAAGAGAGGGACATCTCAAAAATAAAGTTAGTTATTTACAGCCTTCTGATCGAAGGTCTGTGTCATTGTTTAGTGCACAACAGCGATAACCCTGTGTGCTGGCCCACTCCAGATATCACCTGGAAGATAACAGGCAATTTATCTCCAGTGGTTCCCAGCCCATCCAAACACATCCTGTCAAATCCACAGTACATTCCATACCTCCTTCTACATTTCTGCAAACATATATTTTCACAGCTGGCTCCTCAGGCTTCCTCCCACCACACTCCACAGAAAAATATATACTTATGTATATCTGTATATATGTCTACATATGTATATATAAAAATATTTTAAATACATTTTTAAATATCTATAGCTACATATATAGCGTATGCGTGTATATATATGGGAGTATCTGATGAAATGATATTTGTGAGGGCTTTCTGGCATGGAGAGGGGCTGTGATTGCTTTGCCCTGGATGGATGTAGCAATCCAGATTTGCCATGCCCCAGACTCCTCCATCACCCTGAGAAACAGCTGCTCTTCTCCCTCCACATGTTGTCAGATTCTGGCAGAGTTAACACCAAAATAGCAAGAGTATGAAACTCAGTCAGAAGAAATTACCTGGGGTGAACCAGAATTAAGGTGGGAGTCAAACTCCTGTATCCAGACAGATCTAAAGCTGGATATTTGAAAGAGAGGGATATGCTCAAATGCTAAGATTGAAGAGCCTGAAATGAGGGTCAGGTCTCTTGGCCAGTGGCACCACAGGAGACAGAGCTCCCTGGTGGACTTTGGCAGTGGGGATGGCACTATGAGGTGGACAAGGCCATCATGTCCCAGTAAGAATTTGGAGTGGTGGCTACCAATATCCACAGATTCCAGCTCTTAAAACTAAACTGTGAGGAGAGGGGCATTTAGTTGACCTGGCTCTTTATTAGTAACAGTGAAACAACAATAAAATCAGCACTGATAATTTTTCATGTTACAGATAGAGAAGCTGAGACAGAGGGACATGGAGCCATTTAAGCAGCATCCTCCTCCATCTTTCCACTTAGAAAGGAGTAGAAATACAACTTCCAGAAGCCCGGGTTGGTGATTTGTTCCCTCCAGAGTATAAGACTCCACACAATCACAGAATAATCCAACTATCAATGTCTCACAGATCTCTGATGCCAAGGATGAAGTGTGACTTTGGATCTAGTCCTAGCATGCACTGGCATAGATAGCTGTGAAATTTGTCCATTCTTTGG
This sequence comes from Oxylabes madagascariensis, assembly GCA_013400675.1. Taxonomy (NCBI): domain Eukaryota; kingdom Metazoa; phylum Chordata; class Aves; order Passeriformes; family Timaliidae; genus Oxylabes; species Oxylabes madagascariensis. Next base: position 48,928 of record VYZR01006693.1, read on the forward strand.
GCAATTACACCATTAACCTTCCTATTTTCTCATGCCATCAACACTAGTAAACAGTAGCCATCCTCATAGCTGGGACTGAGGACAATCTGGAGACAGGAGGGGTGCAGGAAGATGGTTGTGATGAACTTGCTTCAAGCACCATTTGCACAGTAAGCCCTGCAGCAGTCCCTTCCCTGCAGTAATCAAACAAACATTCTTGCAGTTCCTATCAACTCCTAGTGTCTGTGTTGCATTTTTCTTAATAACAATTGCAATAATAAGACATTATCAACATGTAAAGTGATCCATTAACCTCTACAGCAGCAATAAATTTTGTGGCTTTGCCAGGCTGCCTGGGCTTGCTAATCGAAGAGCAAGAAGCAAGTTCATACCCAGAGCAGTCACAAATCATACATAATGCAGAAGTGTGGGCGCTAAGCTCACCCCCTGCAATATAATGGGTATTGCCATGTGTTTATTTATCTGAGAAATTGGTTCTTTGAAGCAGCTCCTAATGACTTTCTCTCTGGCAACAACAGCATCCCCCAGTTTTTCCTCAGTATCCAGTTTGCAGGAGATTTAAAGCTTCACCCTCCACCACAGGAGTCAGCATGAGTTATGGCAGTGCAGGGAAGAGAAGCAGAATCTGGCCCCCTGATCTGCAAAAAAAGCTGAGGTTGTTTAGCAGGATTGTGCCGTTAAAGATATCTAATTAAGTAGCTTGCCTCAGGTTTTGTTTAGACACTTCTGAAACTGAGAAATGAAAAATAATCATAGCAGGTCTTCACAGTGAATGATGTAGTCTAGCATCATGTCTTGAGCAGCAGATAACATCAAGTCCCTACAGACAGCTCTAAAAGAAGGTAAATACATAATCACAATCCCCACAGTTACCTTTCAACAACCAGTTTCTTGTACTCAAGGGTTTCATGACCCAGAAGTAGCACCTTCAAGTTTCACAGCCCACAGTAGATGTCCTTTTATGAGTCGTTGAGTCAATTTTTTGAGCCCAACCCAGGAATTCAGCTGCCATGGACAGCCCTGGAGCAGAAGAAAAGCCATAGTGCTGTGCTGCCACCCTCCACACAGTGCCATCAGCTGCACAGAACTCCCATCTCACTCCCATGGGTGTCAGGTTGTGCTGCTGACCGTCAGAGAGCCTTTGTGGAGAAGGAGAAGTGCTCTGTGGAGCAGCCTGGGCTTGGTCAACCATGCTGAGCAACACACAGACACGAGACAGTGAGAGCAAAGAGCTGGGAGTGGGAATGCCAAAAGGGATGTCAGCAAAAACAAGGTAATCAAATACAGCTACCAAGGGACAGAGGAGAACCTCTGAGAGCAGGCAAGGCAGACAAAGAGTGGCCAGTGTTCATGTTTTGTAATTGGTGGGGAGACATTGACACTTTCAGGTTCCATTCAACCCCCAGTAAAATAAGCAGCTGAAGCAGGCCTGGTGTCTTTCCTTCCAAAAGGAGTCCAAGTGACAAGCTTACATAAAGGGATCAAAGTTAGGAGAGGTAAATGCCTCTTCAGGTGTGTCCTACAACTGGGGTATGGTGTTGAATGAATAGATAGGAATTACAGGGAGAGACTTCAGGATTCCAAGGCTGAAGATCCAGAGAGTCAAACTTTTCACATTTCTCCATCTGCCCAAAAAATACACACAGAACACAACCAAGTTGGATTTGTATTTATTTGTATTTTGCCAATGTTAGCAGTTCCTCTTTCAGCTTGATGCAGAGCTTTCTCCTCACTTGGAGAAAAGTCATCGTTATTCCATGCCTGCAAGACCTCAGCTACAAATATAATTTGCCTGAGAAGCTGTTTACCAAGTCTGGCAAAGCTTAAAAAAAACCCCTTGTAACATCTCTCAGGGGTCTTCTGCTTCCCTCCTGTCTTTAGGGACATGTTGGTCTCTCTGCTGTTCATGTGGCTTTCTCTTGGGGCAACATAACTCTCTCTCCTTCCCTTACACAGACACATATGCTTTCCCACAATATATTAAGATTAATCAAAGCAGTGTAACAAGGATGAAGTTTTAAAAGAGAGAAAATTGCACAGAACAAAGAAGCATTTATCTTCGCAGTGTTTGACATAGTCCATATGTCACACATCCTGTTTAAGGCTTACATCAAGCTGAAGGCTGAGTACCTTCCATGCCATGCTGAGCAAACCCCTATTTCTTCAGGAATTGAAGCAAATCAGCAGTGCTAAGCACTCCACAGGAATAGCCTGCTCGCATTTTGAGATTTGGTACTGAGATTCACCAAATATTCACACATTCCTTGCAGTCACCAGGATTTGCAAAGGCTTTAGACCAGACCCCCAGTAGAAATATTGCATAGTCGTCCCCCAGCTAAGAGCACGACTGCTCTTGTGTGCATCACACCCTGCCTCTGCTGCACCGCCTCCATGTGGGAATGTGCTATTGTTGCCAAATATCTCCTCCTTTGTTTATATTAGCCCTGGAAGTCAGAGGTGGCCCCTTCAATCCCTCCATGATGTTTATAGGGGCGTGTCTCCAGGGCAATGGGGTCAGCAAAGTTCCCTCCCTAATTAATTACTGTCTCTCTGAGTTATGTGGGAAAAGAGCTGACCTGCCAGCACACTAAAACCCGAGGGAAATATCTTCCCATCTAGCAGAGGGACTGCTTGCTATCTGCTGCTGTTCTTCTGGACTGGGTTTTCCAGGAGCCCATCTTCCTGGGTGCTCAAAGACTGGGACCACTTTCCCCAGCCAGGACCACAGAGAGGTCAGAGGATGCAGAGGAGGACTGGAGGTGGGATGGAGGCTGCTCTGGGACAGACTGCCTCGTGGCAGGAGGGGAAAAGGAAGGGTGCAGATTGCTCTGTTCTCTTTCCTCAAGATATTTCCTGGGGTGTCTACATCTCTGCCGTGATTTTCAGTCGGGGCTGTGCCAAGAACTTGCTGGCTTGGTGGACACAGCAGCTGATGGGTCTGAATGCTTTGTGCAGGCCCAGCAGGTGACATCCTGGGCTTCACACTCTGTTCTGCCAGCCATCCCCCATGAACACCCAAGGCTGAGGTACACAAAGCAGCTGATGAGCAGCCATGCAATATTGATGCTGGAATGGCAGTGAATGAGGACATTTAGGACCACCTAACATGACATTCTGTGTAAACCTGCAGCAATGTGCATCAGATATGAACTTCTCTGAGTCCAGAAGGGCTCAGTTCTGGGGTTCTGGTTAGGCTTATGTTAGTCAGACCCACTAACATGTCTGTGAACTGCAGATGGTTAAACAACTGTGTTGCAGCATGATGTAAATTTGTGACAGAAGCCCAAATTCCCCATGGCCTTTGTTGGTATAAATGATGGACATGCAGTCCTTGATCACTGCATAACTCACAGCTCTAGATCGGAGAGAAACAAAGCACAAATCTCTCTGTTCCTGTGTGGGGCTGACCTTCATATTCAGCCTGGGTAGCTGCACACAGCAAAGGCAGTCCCATGCACTGCTTGCCCAGGGGAGACAGGGACAGGATGGTGCATGTGGCCCCTGATGTGGCACAGCCCTGCCACATACAGCAGAAGCCCCCAGGCTTTCTGTGGCTGGGGACCACAAACAGCCTCTCTCATCCCTGCAAGCTGCTGGGTTATTGCCAGCCCTGATGGAAAGGACTCACATGGGAATGGAGCTGCACCCGGTGTGTTTTCCCACATCCCTCCCCAGGCTAGAGCGATCATAACATTTCTCTGTAAAACACCGTGTAAGACTGGAAAATTGTTTAGCTTTTTTTAAATCAAAGGCAAGCTGGATTTGCAATGACAACCTCTGTACATCTTTCACTCCCAACAAGGCAATTTCCTTTGCAGTCTGGTTCTGAGTGCAATAAAATGTAAGCTAAGTCACTGTAGGGTTTGCAGCCCCAAAGCTCTGGGGAAGCTCTGTTCTCCTCATCTTTCCAACAAAATAGCTGGGGAGGATTGCTTACAGTGGGAAGTAAGAAATCCCACAAAGATTAATAGGAGCTGCTAAAGAGCTCAAATAGAAGTGGTTTCCCTATCAGGACTCCAGGGAAGAATTTGGCTTTGCTACTGACAAACCATAGATATCATCCAGGGTGGAAAATACTGCCAGGAGCTGCAAATTATCCTTATTTTTCCCTCAGTCTGTTGCCATACTTGTGTCTTCATGGAATATTGAGCTTAAGTGGATTTTTCCGTACTGAGTGACTTTTTAATTTTACAATACAATGTCATTGATAGATCTGATGGATACCACTCACTGCATTTCAGTCTGTGCCACTGCTGTCACTGGTTTTCATTCATTGATCTCCGTTGGGAGCACCCTGACTTGAAACTTGGCTCCTGTGTTGCAAATATAAGACACACTTTGCAGTAGTAAATGGTTCCTCTCTCCTTTTCATTAAAGACCAAAAAAGAAATCTAGTCCAAATAGCAATCCATTGGATATACTTTACTCTGATGCATTGTTACCACAAACCACTGCTCCTGGCAGCCTGCAATTAGTACTGAAAAGCATCCACTGCTCTAAAGAGCTTTGTCTTTCAGCAGTTAGTAAATACATGTATCCCTTCTGAGGGTCTGTGGGGGCAAGGCCAGGATGTTCCCTTAGAATATTTGGGGGTTTATTTCCTACTGTGCTGTTCAACTGGAGATTGTCTCTGCAGACAATGCAGTAAAATGAAGACTCAGCGATTATCCTGGTCATCTCAATCTGCATCTGCAGCACTTAAATGGGAAAGGGGGATCTCCAGAGGCAAATTCAGAATTTGATGGGCTGGGGTGCCCTGGGATGTACTTTTGCCTGCCCCAAAAACCCAAACTCACCCCCTGGGAACAACTAGAAAGACCCTCATGGGAGTAGGTTTTACATTACTACCTTTAGGCAACCTATCAAATTAATTCTAGTAGACTGCCCTATACAGTTGCCTACCAATATGCTTTGAACAAAAATTATAAAGCAAACATCTCATCCTCCTGGATGGTTTTTACAGTGCTGATGATTAAGGTTTGGTTTTCTGTTTCCAGGTTCATACCACCTGGGAAATGGGGAATGAAACAGCAGAAAGTGTCACAGTGGGTCCAGGTCTCCAGTTTTACAACGTGAGTTGTGCCTGGGGTGCAGCACAGTGAGGGAGCAAGGAGTCAGGCCCAGTGGGATATATGGGGATCTTTTTGGAATTGGTTCCAGTAACATGAAAATGGATGGATTTCTCCTACTTTTCATGAGTGCAAGATGCTTCCTGTAAAGAAGAGTATTTTCATTATCATTCAGCTGCCTTGAGCAATGCATAGATTTGCATTTCATTGGCAAGACCTAAAAATCTAGGCAAAACCACTTGAGGTTTGTGGAAATGAATGAATGAATCCCCTTTCCCTCGTGGAGAATATCAGTGTGTGGTGTTTCATGCTGGTACCGCTGGACTGTCTGTGCCTGGTCCCAGAGCCTGATGGCTTACAGACACATCTCCATGTGTGTTGTGGCTCTTTGTCCCCTCTAGTGGATAAAATTCTATCTACAAAGCTGTTTTTTTTCCATGAGCTGGACCTGCAGGAAGGAGAACATGCTTGCAGGGATATGAGAACTCCTGGGGAAGGGGGCTGGTCTGGGCAGGAGCCCCACCCAGGGCTTCGGATCGGCTGAACAGGGACACCTTTGGTACTCTGCTCTTGTATGAAACGCTCACCCCGAGGTCCTGACTCAGGCATGACTCAGTTTTTATCCAGGAAAAGCTCCCAGCGAGGCTGATTGCTGCCACCTTTGCCCTCTTTCTCCAGCAGCTGGTCCCCGGGGGCTCTGCTGATGTAGGCAAAGGTTCCCCGTGGGAAATGCCAACCTCTTCATGCTTGACAAAAAAGAGGTAGACAGGCTGTGAAATAGCAGAGGGGACACTAACAATCATAAGAGAAAACCTGAAAGGAGCAAGGACCCTAACTGTACACCTATTCCACATAAAGAACCTATGTAAGTCAGTCATGCTTAAGATATTTCCATCTTTTCCTGTCTCTTTCACTCTCTTTGGCAAGAGACATGTGGAACTCATTATGAACAAAGGCCAATTGTTTTAATATTTAGAGTTTCCCACATCAAGCTGAAGGTTTTTTTCTTTGACTGGTTTTAATGCATGTGCATGTGCCGAGCAGATATTCTCTTTTTTATTTGAAATGGTTGCTTTAATGTCATGTCCCTAACACCTTCATCCCAGCTTTTGGACTTGGATCAAAACAAAGTATTTTTAGTTTTGCATTAAAATGAGAACAATACATGGAGGAAGGGATTGGCTGTCCAACTCAGCAGATTTTTGCTCTCCCAGCTAGACTGCTTCAAGGAAAAGGACATGGGCCAACATCTTTTCCATTTTACTGGGCAAATTCAGAGTACCACTAAGGAATTGCTGGGTTGAGAAGCTCCTACTTTGCACACATTAACTCTAAACTGCATGTGGACCAATACCTCTACAAGTGTATGAAAATGAACGCAACATCCAAAACATTTTCCTATAGAAACACAGGATTATACCTGGCTGCTTTAGGACAACTCCTGGTCATATAGAAAGGCTTTGGGAAGAGAAAGTATTTTTCCCCTTTCCAAAACATGTGTGTACAATTTAGAGTGTAAATAAAGTTTCAAACTTTCCTTCCAGAGCAAGAAAATACCATCATCTACTAGCCTCTAAAGTGGTTTTACAAGAGAAAAAAAAGATGTAGACATTGAGAGTGACTTTGTGAAGTAACAGTTCACAATTACAGACTGTAACATAATCATTTTTGTAAGTGAGTAAGTACACATGGAAGCTGCAGGCATCGCCCATCAGGCTTTCAGTGATGTGGATGTGTACAGGCGTGAGTGTGAGTGGTGCTGCCTGTCCTCTGTCCCGATGCATGTGCTGCTCTGTGCCGCTCATCCTGCATCCGTGAGCGCTCGGTTCAGCTGAGCAGCCCAGAGGAGCTGCCCGAGCCCTCTGCTCTGGCTCTGTGCCTTCCAACGTCTAGGAGAGAGGAATATCTGAACCCAGGAATTAACATTAATCTCTGCACCAGATGGTGATACACCAGATATTCTTTTTAAGGTGAACATGTGATCTACTGTACAGCAAACCAGAGGGGTCTGCAGTCACATGGCAAAACGTATAATAACTCAGATAGAGCTTTGATTAGACAACTGACCTGGTTACCATCTGTAGCAACAAGAAGCGGGCTTGACGTTTTTGGAACATTCTCCCCAGAAGCTTAATTCTTCCACCTCTATGGCACAGCAATCCTGCTGAGTGAACTACACCGAGAAACAGAAGGAAGCTAAAGATACGCTGCTTGAAGCATGTTGTTAAGGTTACAAGCTTGGGGTTTCCTTTTTTTAATTTTTTTTTTCCCGTTTCCCCCCTCCTTCTTTCAAACAAGCCACATCTTGACTCATATGGTCTGATGTGAAAACCCACTCAGCTATTTGATAGTTGGGAAATCTAGATGAGACTGTAAGTTATTTCAAGGGAAGCCTGTGTGTGCCGTGAACTCTCTCTCACACACACACCACACACACACACACACACAAGTTAACTCTGCACTATGGTAGTACAGACAGCTGTGACTCCGGGTAGGACCCGAAGACTTTTATTCAAAATACCATATGGATCACTGAGGAGACGCAGTGTGGAAAGGGTAAGCCATGATTTCTTTGTCCTGAATGCATGCCCAGAGGATGAGGAGGGTACCATTTGATAACAGTTGTCTGCCCTTTTAGTGGTCAGAACTAATAGGGATTATGTCATGGTGTGAAGAAATTACTGCTGGTGTGTGCCATGGTAGGAATTACTGTTGGTGGGACCGGTCTGCTGATGAATGGGAATTAATATTTGTCAGAGGCTGTGTGGTGACTTAGAGTGGAAATTGGTGCCAGAAGGAGCTGTAAGATAACATACAACAAATGTAACTAGTTAAAGACTCTGTGGCAATAGTTGGGGGTAATAATTTCTGAAAAAAAAAAATAGTTTCAAATATTCAGTACTCACTGAGAGAGCATGATGACATATGGCAGCACCAACCTGTAGCAGTGGGGAGTAAATTAATAATAATAATAATAATAATAATAATAATAATAATAATAATAATAATAATAAATGTCAAATAATGAACACCAGAGGAAAGCTCAGGGTGGTGTGGAAGTGCTCTGTGTAAGTGAGCAGAGATGCAGATGCCCACCAGTGTCTGTCCCAGCTGAGGCATTCAGCAAGCACTGGTGGTAGTGAGGGCTCTGCAGTGCACAGTCTCTCTAATCACTGAAGTGACACTGCAGGGCTGTCCCTGGACAATGCTGCTGCTTTCATGCTGCAGCAGGAATAGCAGGGGGTCCCGGGAAAACTGCAATAGTATCATTAATAACTTGGAAGCACATCACTTAGCAGCAGTGCCCAGGGAACCAGGAGGTCCTGGCACTCTGAAGATTGATGGGCTGGCACAGAAGCAGTGGCTGGGACAGGAGGCTCAGCTCAGAGTGTGCTGGACACACGCAGAGTGCACACTGAGCACACGTCTGGCACACACCAGGAGCTTTCAGGCTGCCTTTGCGTGGTGTGTGCCTCTGACAGAGCTGGCAGGGGCAGCACAGCCCCCAGGGGACAGGGACACCTCGCACACACACTCACAGCCCAGCTTGCCACTGCTGATATCCCTCAAAACTGCGGTGGGCTCAAGGGAACAGGCACCCTCTGCTCATTCCTGCCCACAGGGGTTTTGGGTTGAGTGCCCCACGGGTGGGCAAGGGGTGCTGCACTCCCTGGTGGCAAGTGTAGAAGCTCTGCAAGCCCAGAGTGGCTCAGAGTTGGTCCTTTCACCCCGGACAGAGGAAAGCCTTTGAGGCATCTGTTATGCTGAAAAGCAGTCTGGCTGCAGCTGCAGCCACCTGTGAGTTTACTTCAAGTCTGTTGCACTCAAAAAAAAAAAAAAA
>VYZR01006693.1:58134-82726 GCA_013400675.1 Oxylabes madagascariensis
CTTCTCTGGGCAACCTGTGCCAGTGCCTCTCCACACTCACAGTAAAGAATTCTTTTCTAATTTAAATCTCTTCTCTTTTAATTGAAAACCATTGCCCCTTTTTCTATCTCTATTTGAGAGACAAATAACAGTGCAGAAAATGTGAGACAGCTCTCCTCCATGCATGCACACATCCCCTTTGGAAACACCTTACCCATACTGACCTGCCTGCCAGCAGCTGTGAGCCTTTGCTTTGCTCTGTGCATCAGTCCATGTGATGGAGAGGTGTAAGAACCAGCAGCACTCTCACAGGGTGTTTCCAGGATATAACCCCTTGGCAGGCAGCAAGGCAGAGCATGGAAATAACTTCAGAAGAAGGTGTTGGAGAATGTTAGTGTTTATATAGGAGGCAAGAACAGCTGCAGAAGGATGGCCAGCACTGCAGGGGACTTAACTGTGTGTGCAGACTTAACAGCTCCACACACAGCCCAAGTGACACTGTCAGGGGGGTTGTGTTGTTTTATTTTCACTCACATCCACAGTTTATTTCTCTCCTTCCCACTTCTTGACCTGAGGTTGGGGTGGTTTAGACTTCTCAGGCAAATGCTGGAGCCTTGCTGTAAGGGTTGCCAGAGAATTTGATGGGATGATTTTTGAAATCACTTCTTTTTTGTTCTGAACCTCTGTCCTTGCTGCTTTTCTCTCTGCCTCATCACAGAACTGCCTCAGCAGGCATCTGGCCCATGAGGTTGTGGTCAGTCTGGCTGAAGGATGCATCATGTTCTCTCTCCCTGGAGCCCCCCACCAGCTAGAGCTGGCAGGGCAGATTCTCTGCACTTAGGGTCCTGAAGCCAACCAAAATCTGTTTCTAAACTCAGAGTCCATGAAATGCCAGTGAAAGAGCCCAAAATACAGTCCTGAGTGAGCAGGCTTCACATGCAAAGCCTGAGATGTGAGAGATCTTTGCAATGCATGGCACTCACTCACCTGAAGATAGGGCTTTACAGAGGCTTTTACAAGTCCAAGTGAAAAAGGGCATTGCTAAATATTAGTAGGTATGACACAGAGACCACCAGACATGTCAGCAGAAGCAGAATTAAGCTCTGTGCTTTGTGCCATGGGGCACACCAGCAGCTGGTATCAGAACTGAGGCATGAGTTGGGTTCATCTAATTCAATGCTGATGTCTAGGAGATGTTTTCAACCTGACCAGCACTTGGGATTGCCTTTTGGATTGCTGCAAAGGCAGTCATGATACCGTGGGGGGGTTGCTAAAGAGGTCCCCTGAACACATTTGCCTGATTTAATAACTCTTTAAACTGCAGCCAGCTCTTCTTTAACCACAACCATACACCTTGGTTAGAAGAGGATTCCACCCCGCCCCCCTCTGCAAAAAACCCCCCAGGAAATATGAATCCCATCCCTAACAGAGCATTTCTCAACACAGAGCCCTCCCCACCAGATCTTTCTTCTCGGGGTCTTCTTCCCCCAGCATGTTAAATATGCAGTCCTTTCTCCCTTTGCATTATTGATGTGGGACGGTTTCTGCCTCCCAGCTATGTTTATTATATCCATGTGCTGCGGATGTGTGTGAGAGGAAGATGAATAGAGTCCTGCTAATGTCTAACAAATGCCTAGCACCATCCAGAGATCTCTTTCTGCTGCTTCAAGGCTCTGGTAAGGAAGAGCACAATTTACTCCTCTCAAGACCTCACTGGCTATTTTCCAGCCATGGGAATGTTTCTCACCACAAACGCAAGGCATTATTTTTTTTGAGTTAGAAAGCCTAGAGAAAGCATGTAGCATTCTTCTTTTGTATTAAAAAGGAATAAGTCTGCCCTCTCTTCTCCCTTAGAGGCTCAAAGCCTGGCACTGAAGAGGCTGTGTAAAAAGGAAGGCCATCTCCAGGCAAACTGAAGTGCTGTAAGAAACTCATCAAGCTGGGAGAGGTCTGGCTGGGAAAGCCATTTTAAATTGGGTTTTGCAGTTTGTGCCCCAGCTTTAGGTCCCAGTTCTCAGCTATGGTAAATTAAAGGCCTCGTGCCCAGTTGTGTCAGTGGATGCTTGCAGCTCAGCAGGAATTTAGTCCAGATTGCTTTTTTATTTCTTGTGCTTCCAAAGAAGATAAGTTAAGATTAAAAATGCAGCCAAAGCCCCAAGCCACAGCTCCACTGTCCATTACACAAATGTAAATCTATACCAGCACGGAGCTGGGACTGCTATTTACCTATGACACTTCCTCTCTGAATGGATATCCATGAACACTCACTCATATCATGACTTTAAAACACACCAGGCAGAGATAAATCTGTAAATGGATATTTATTGCCATAGAAAACAGATGGCAGAAGACAAAGCTCCCATGTTCTTATCCCGAGCTGCAAGCACGTTAAGAATGCAGCAGGAAACGTCATTCCTCCTATAAATAAATTTCTCTTGAGAAGAGAGAACCCAGGGCTGAAAAAAGTCAGTCTTTCTGCTCTGCAGGCCAACTCCGAGGCAGGTTTTCCCACGCTACTCTGCAGCTTATGGCGACCTTTGCTTTTGGCAAGAGAGGAGATTGCCTCCAAGCAAACCCAGCAAAAGAGTTCCAATATGTCTTGCTGCTGTAGAAACCTACCAGCATTATTTTTTTTTATTATTCTGAGCTACCGCTTTCCTTTTTCTAGCAGACAAAGCGTAATTCAGCATTCAGCTTGCTGCTAACCATTATTGCAGCATGGATTCAAGAGCAGGGCGGTGAGAAACCTCTCACAGCGAGGGCTGGAGCACAGGGTCCAGCAGCGTGGAACAGGCAGACCTTGTAGCATTCACGGAGGAGTGATCCTGGCCCCTGGAACCCTTCATGCAAACTCTGTGAGTGATGCTGTGAGCACTCACTCTGACACCACGACTGAGCGAGTGCTCCCAGGGAAGTTGATCTTTCCAGTTCACGCTATTTACTTGAAATCTCTTACACTGGCATGCAGGTCCTGCAGACCTTTGCTTAGCACCTTCACTGACATTTTTTGGACGGGTGTCTTACCTTGACAGCATCACTACTGATCTGGTAGACTGCTGAGGTGACAGCAGAGTTACTCAGATATCATGGATAACAAACAAACAGTAGATATTTGAGTACAGAAGTTGCCAAAGATAGAAGAAAGACCTTGAAGCAAGGAACTCCTGTTGTATTAGCAGTTTTCTGGAAGTTACTCAAGTCTCGAGGTGACGAAAAATTATTCATCATCCCTACAGATAAATAATTGTATCAAAAAAAAAAAAAAAAATTAATAAAAGGCTAATCTTAAGTAGCAAAGCTGTCACGTATGTCATGCTCTGATATAATCACTTGTGACTGCCGAAACATCAATTTTATCTGCTTCATCTGAGCTTTATCTCTTCTGACCTGTTCACAAGTATTTTGGAAGAATTGGTTTAATTTGAACTCTACCTAGACAGATAAACGCTTAGTGCACCTCTCAGGTGTCTGGAAATTATAATATTTTGTGACACTTCTAAAAGGTGTAACAAATCAAAACAGACTTCTCTGTGAAATGGATCAGGAGCTGTGCCAGACTTCATCCCCCCAAAATGCATGCAGGTTAACAGTGCAAGAGGTAAGAGCATAGCAGAGGCTAATGGATAGTGACTGGTGAACTCTGAAGAATTTGGAACCAGGATACTGCTCAAATTGGCTTTCAAATGGTTGGAGCTTAATTGAATTATCAAACGCTCTCAAGGCCTGGAGACCTCACGAGCAGAGGTTCTGCTTTGAAATTTCCAGCGCTTCAGATTCTTATTTTGATGAGAAAATGAAAAGGTTTTTTCATTACAAATTGGCATTTGTTGCCTTCACATTGGCCAAACACTGGGACAGAAAGGCCAGGGGACAGAGCAAGGGCAAGTCTGAGGACAGAGACTGGGAGCCAGAAATGAGCCAAATGTTTTGGATTCGGGTAGAGGGAGAGGGGGAATCATGTGAATCCAGTCATAAAACTCCAGAGGGAGTGAAAAGGCTCTTCTGGTTCATGGATCCTTTTGGCTAATAAGCCTGCTCAAAGGGCCTTTTCAGGTAGCTGATACCATGATCACAGTCCCAGCAGCAGCCCCAAGCTCACACAAAGGTTTTGTGATGGCTTAATACCAGGTTTAGCTTCCCTCGAGGTGGTGATCTGCAGCCCAGAAGGCATGAACTTACCACCCTAAATTGAAAGTTCCTGGACGGGCTTTTCAGTTCAGAGACTGTTTCTTGCAGGGTCAGCCAGTGATAGATAATGCAAAGTGGCAGTTTGGGTGTTTGAAATACTTTCCATCCTAAAGTCCTAGTCCTAACTCATCTTCTAGCCAGGACTTATCCCTGGAAGGGCTTAGACATGCCTTCAGCTGAGTTTTAAAGTCCAGACATAGAAAGTCTTCAGACTTTATCAATTCTTGATCTGTACAAGGGATTGCTTGAATGTTGCTTCAACAATTTCCGCAACTAACAGGATTTTTAGACATCAAGTAGAAAGTACAATACATGCCTTTTTCCAGTTCTTAACTTCTTCAGTCTTTTCATCCATTTAGGTCAGGATAATGTACAGTGTTTGGAAAAAAAGAAAACAAAGCTAAACAGTGGATCATAGATCCACGCAGTTCCTATTTTGCTGACTCAAGTTCAGAAAGTTGGATTGAGATTTCAAACACGTTTCCAAACTTGTGGCCAAACTTTCGGTCAAACTTTCTGTCTGAGCTTAGCTTATTTCCTGGTGAAGTATATATTATCCTCATTGTCTCAATAATTTCTAATGGCTTCAAAGAAATTGTGATTTTTCATTCCACAAGAAAATGGGTATGAGTGATTCTTACACTTCAGTAGTTGTTGTTGTTGTTGTTGTTGTTGTTGTTGTTACCAAAGTTTCACACTCTCCAAATTGCATAGACATGGAGTGTAATTTGTCTCCACTTCCCAAAGCTATCCCATGAAAAGCTTCTGGAAGGATAATGGACTGCAAATGGTGCCATTTAGTCACCCGCACACACTCTACAATCCAGCTGTATTTCTGGAATATGTTTAGAAGGTGCAATTAGGGTTGTGCATGCTTTGAAATAAGTGAGCAAGTTTCTTAACTGAAATTGAAAATCATTTTAGTTTCCAGTACTCCTGCTATAAAAGGTACCAATCTTGATGGGGTGGGACCATGAATATCTATTTTCTCTTCAAGTTTTGCATCATCACGGATTAGGTTAACTCTGTGAAATAGCTAAGGACTGATAACCTGCAATTAATGTTGGTGCACTAAGCACCTACCCTTTGGGGATCTATGTGCAGAACAAGTACCATTTTACAGTTTTATCATTTTAGTTCAGAATAGAAATCCCTGCAAGTGCAAATCAAATCAGCCTTAACTCAAAAGTTCCTGCCGCAGGGAATTTCCACCCCACCAGCTACCAACAGATGAGTTGGGAGAATGAAGTGAGTTTTGGAGAAACTCAGCTAAGGGAGATTAAAGGTAGGGATTGGTGTTTTTACTAATGTGTGTTCCTCATGTCAGCTTCCTTCCAACTGTACTTGCATCCAGCTTACATCTACAACTTCATCATGAAACTATAGTAATTTTCATTACTGTTTTAGACTCTTCAGTAGTCAAAGAAAAGAGATTAATGTGTGTCTTCTGGTGACAGCTCATCCCAATATCTTTAGAGACAATTTTGCATGGGATGAGTTGGCCTTTCCAGTTACAGGACATAAACACAGTGTCTGCTCTGCATGTTTAGTCCTGGGGAGCAGCTCCTGATAAGGCATCTGAACTAGCCCAGCTCAAATATCCCTGTGAATCTTCAGTTATCAGCCCAGGATTTGGCCTGGGAAGCCCTGTGCTACCATAGCTGTGGGAGTTTTGCTTGTCCTTGGAGGAGAATTCTAGGGGCAGCATGTGCACTGCAAAATATATGGGCTGCACTCCACTCTAGAGAAAATATCAATCTATATTACATATTTCTGCTTTCTTATTGCTGTGGATCACTGGAACATCACCCAAGTCCCCGCAAAGCTAAAAGTAGTGTCATAAGAGCAGCAATACATGCTCTTGTCAACAACATTGTCCACCAAGTTCAACCAAGGTAGGCTTAGACGGGATACTAGGAAAAATTTCTTCACTGAAAGGTTGGTCAGACATTGGAACATGCTACTCAGGAAAGTGGTGGAATCACAATCCCTGGAAGTGTTCAAAAGACTTGTGGATGTGGCACTTGGGGACATGGTTTCGTGGCAAACACAGTGGTTCTGGGTTAACAGTTAGGCTTGATGATCTTGGAGGTCTATTCCAATCTTAATGATTCTTAACTCTACCTGTGTGACTCCAGCAGATGCAGGGCAGGTGCCAAGCAGCAGAGCCCTGTGCCCCAGCCAACTCTCTGTGTCCTTGAGGTTGTGTCTACAGAAACAGTTGTTCAATTTTAAGAGATTCTGTTCGAGTCTTTTGGGGGTGGGGGGTGTGTATCTTGGTGCTCACTGTTTCTTTTGGAGACATCTATCTTCAGAGACCCTGAGGGAATGTCTGAACCTGCTCTGAAGGACAGATCCGTGACCATATTCTGGCACAGTGTTCCATATTGATGTGTTTTCAGGCTGTGGGCATCAAAAGTATATCACTGAGATTGCGCCAGTGGCTTGATAAAGGGCCAGAAACCTCACCTGAGAACGGCAGCTGGGGAGGTATGAAAGGGACTGGATCCTGTACTTGCACCCCTTCCATATGCCCCTCCTTCTTTGCAGGATAGATTTAATCTGGCATTCAAAGAGATATGTGTCTCACGTCAGTTTTTCTGCATAAATGCCTGTATTTAAAGTATCTGAAAAAGATGCTGAGGTTTGCCTGGGTAAGAGCACTGTGGGGTGCTCAGGGGAAGAGCACAGATCTGTGAGCTCCCCTGATCAATGTGATCCATGAGAAACTGCCGCTGTTCAGAGAGGAGAATGTCAATGTTCTTTTTGTCCTCCACAGTAACCCAAAAAAGTTCTCCAACATCTTCCTTTTATTAACCCATTTGCTATAGATTCCATAGGCACAGTACACCTCTTACTATAAGGCTTGTCCTGCATGGGCTGTAATATTATCCATAATGCTTTGGAGCATCTTAGGAAGCTGAAAGGGGTTGGCATCAAGTAACTTTCCATCTTTCAGTCTTTTCTTAATGCACCTGCAGACAGGGGGAGGAGGATGATCAAGGTTAAAACCCTACAGGTAGTTTACCCTCATTAAAGGTCCAGATTTTCACAAGAAGCAAGAAAAGTGAACTGCCAATGTTTCACAGACTCCTTTCCTCAGAGCTGACTTCAAAGCTGTTACTGTTGCCTGAGGGCAGAGCCTGGAGTTCCCAATATTTGAAAACACCATCCAAGTAAATCTGTCAAGGCCAATATGATAAATAGGCTATTGCAAGAGGGGAGTTTGGCAATCCTACACCACAATTTAAAATTATTCTTTATAATACATTGGACTTTACATATTACAAGGCTCTGCAGACATTGATCCTCTGCAGACCTCTGCAAGACCCAGCCAGTGTTGTTGCTCCCACTTGGCAGCTGAGATGCTTTTAGGGTAAAAGCCAAGCTGAACTGCCAACACCCTGCAAATCTGGGAGTGTTTGATGCAGGATCAAACCTCCGGGCTCCCATTAGCTTGAAATGCAGATCCACATCCCCTTCCTCCCTCTCCAGCATCTCTCCACCCAACTCATGCCTGCAAACCACACCAGAGACTGGGAGGAGGCTTTCTAATTTTCATAATTTCCACTCTGAAATGTTGGAAAGCTTCCTTTTTCCATCCTGGACTTTGTTGTAATGCAGGCATTGTGTATCTTCCCCTAAACTTTCAAATGCACCAATAGTGGCAGCTTCCTGCAGGAGAAAAAGAGTTTGCTTCAGTTAAAGCGGGTGGGAAGCTGGCCAAGAAGAGTCATAAAACCAGAGGACGTTGATTTTTAAAAGCACAATTATGTTAGTGCCTTCCAGTGTATCCAGTCAGTCACCGGAGAGTGGTTAAAGTGTCCTTGGGCCAACCTCTGGCTTCTGGAGGATGGTGTCAAGGGAAAGATAATCAAGCTGATGCCAGCGGATGACCTAGCCCCTTTTCCTGACAATCAGTCACAGCAGACTTTGTGGTGCTGGCCAGGCTCTGGGTCGCAGAAGTATTTTGAAAACTTTTGATTCCTGAACTTTGTTTCATACGACTCCATGGATGCTGTTATCCACCCTAGACTGGAAGGGAAATTGCTGAAAGATCCAGAGTGGATCCAGGGTGTAGGCAGCATAAGTGTTTTCCTGCAAAGGCCAAGAGATACCATGGGGTCTCTGAACATCCCTTATAGCACTCAGCACCAGTGTTTTCTTTGAAAGCAGCACTTTTTTCCCCCGGAGTCGTCTATGTTAGGGGCTCAGGGTGAAAGAACCCCATTTTAGAGGGAAGGGAGCAACACATTTCTGAAATCACTGCCTTTTAGAGAAATTGCAGATGGGAACCCACAAATCCAGACACCCTGAATCATGTGAAGATGGATCAGGCATCTTGTGCAGCCCAGGGTATCACCTCAGTCTTGCACTCAGCCCCTCTCCATGAGGTCGAGGCTTTGCAAAGAGAGACTGCAGGCCTGACCTCAATTTCCTCAGTCACCAGCTTCTGAGAAACCTTCTGTTGTTTCTGTTTCATAACGACTGCCCACTGGGGAGGCAATGACCAACTCTCCGTCCCGGTTCCTAGCTTGCAAAGCCAAGAAATACCAACATGAAAAGGTCCACACTCTCTTATCCTGGAATGAACTGACCACGTCTGGTCACACAGGGACAGAGCCCAGAATACCATCTACGTGGGCTTTTCTTTCCCATGACAAGTTTCCCAATCAGAGCTTGAATAAACATTAGGTCATCACCAATTTATTAACAGCAGAAATTTATGTCTGTTTTGATCACATTTTCATAGAGGCAGAAATAAGCTTTCGTTCTTGCTATTCTCCCCATATCTTAATCACTCTCTGACAAAACCAAACACACTATTTTGAAATCAAACAGATTCACAGCGGGTGTTCCCTGCCCAGGCAGTGATTCTTGTCTGACTGGACCACTGCCGTGTTCAGTGTTGATTTTGGTGGGCTTCAGACATAAATCTTCCCAAAAACCATTTTTCTTAGTGCGCAAAATAAGAGCCCAATTGTTACAACAATGATGCATTTGAGACACATCTCCATTGCACTTCAGACCAAGGCAGACAATTAATGGGGCAGTTCTCACAGCTGAGTACCCTTTTTCATCTCCTTTTCATGACGGAGCAGAATAGTCCCAGGTACTGTACCTGGGGAAGATTGTTGCTCTCTGTCCCCTCATCTTGGTAGAACAATGGCTTGGAGGAGTGTTTATTCTGAGGTCTAGGCAAAAGCACCACAACAGAAATGTGCAGTCATTTATGTTTCTCCTGAATCCTGAAATAAACCAAATGAGGCAAATCAGGACCGACTTTAAGTGCCTGGTTCTCAGAGACCAACACCTCAGCCTACGAAGGAAGCTTGCCTTGGCTTTGCATGGTGGTGACATGGCTTTGTCAGTTGATTCCTGTCCATGACAAGGCTGAACCACGGCTGTCAGAGCCCTTCAGAGGTTGTTCCTCTGCCCACGTGTGCGTGGCTGATCAAGGGCAATGGGCCATGCACTGCTGATGCTGTCTGTGGGGTGAAGGCAGCGGTGCAGGGACCAAGGGCAGCTTGCTGTCCTAGACAGAGGTGGAGTGAGAGCCAAATAAAGGGCAACACCACACCACAAATCATGAGTGCAGATCAAAAGACCTTCGGCACCATGGGAGCTTCATGTCTGGGTAGAGATCCTGCTGTGTCTGAGCTGCATCTGGAGCTGGGGAGGGTGTGTGAGACCTACAGGAGAGGACATGGTGTGGCATTCCAGGCTGACACGGAGGGCCTGGTGAAAACTGCCCAGAAGAAATGAGGGCAGTCTTGCATGTGGTTCCAAGTAGATTGCATGGATAGAATATATGGCTCTAAGCAATGAAGTAGTGAATTTATTTCAACCACATAGAGCTATTCAACTTGTGAAAAACATTAGCTGGGTTTTGATCACTCCTTTTTTTCTGAGCTACTGTGGTGCTTGGGCAGAACTACCAAGTTCATCATTCTCCTAAAAGTTCCTATATTTATTTTCCTTAGACTTGAGTCTTCTTTTTAAAAGAAAATCTGCCATATCCTTCAGCTGCAAATGATTTAATAGCTCTTGGCTTTGTGTGATCTGAATATTTTCTTGTTCTCTTGCTTTGCAGCTGTGACCTACTTAATTACAAGCAGGAAACAAACCCCAGAATCATTAGACTTTCTGCCTGGCTTGAAGAAGGGGAAAAAAATAAAAATCTTATGTTGTTAAATACTAGGATGTCCTTCTTAATAACAGGAAGTCAAGCTCCAGATAGCAACAGTGAACATTTGAATTCTTTGTGCATCAAGATAAGAACAGCAAAGAGCTTATGGGTTTTATGTTTTATGGCATGGATGTTTTGGGGGCAGGGGAAATGACAGCCGCTTCTAACAGCCAAAATGGGAATGAGTCATAAATTTCTAAATCAAGAGCGTAAATCCTCTTTGTTTTAAGTTCTGAACAGCTTTAGTCTGCTCTGTTCATAGAGACAATGAAGGGACTGACTTGCTGCTTCGATCCGGCAGCATTCGATCTATTTTATCCTCTTTTCAGGAAGTGTGAGCAAACAAGGCAGACAGTGAGTTAGGATCCCCTATGGCAAACCATCAGGTTGGAAGACAGAGCATGGGAGAGTTTGATTAACTTTTCTCCACCTGTGCAAGAGTGTGGGCTACTCTTTATACCTCCTGAAACTCAGTACCCCATCTGGAAATGCTGGTGTGGTAGTAGGTGTAGAAAGCAACCAGAGAAAAGGAAGGCCAGGACTGCCAGCCTCTGGGACTGCTGTCCCACACAGGCACATCTCGTCCCTGTTTATCACAGCCCTGGTAGCAGCTCAATAATACAAATCTCCCAGCATATCATGAGGCAATAAAAGCTGATGTTTGCTCAGGGTTTTAAACCAACCAGCAACAGAAGTGCAAGTTATCCTCTTCTGTCAGCTGTGCATGCATTATCACTGCAGATGGCATGGATCCAGTGCTGTCCTACAACAAATGGAGGTTTTCCATTAGCAGGAGCCACAGGGGTCTGCGTTTCGGGAGCAAACAGGGTAGAGGTCAACTCTTATGTTCTACTGAGAAGGTCTAACTGGTCCCAGCGGGGGAGATGTTCTCAGCAGGAAGATCTGCTCCAGTACAGAAATCCTTCTCTGTTGACTCCTACATTTCCCATCTGCAGATTAATTGTGCTGTGGCAAGAGAAACAGCCGAAGAGCCCCCTGTGATCCAGCCCCAGTGCAGATGCCATGAGTGAGTGTGCAAATGTGTGCACACACAGGGCGTTGTGGTTTTAGCAGCCCAGTGTGGCTCAGTCTGGGACATCCCCTTCCTCCATGGCAGCCTCCCTACACACACTTGGCATCACCTGGATGTGTACAGCACTACTCCCACAGGCAGCACACACATACATAAACAGTCTTCACCTCAGGGAACGTTTATTTACCCACAGTTATGCTCATTTTGATAATCAATGTAAGGAGCTTTCAACGCAGAGGGTATATTACCGACCCAAGATATCTTAAGTATTTCTGCTTTTTGCTGCATAACTCCCATGGAACATGACCAGTTGGCTTTCTAGAACACTTATTTACTTTTTAATGTGAAACAGCTCCCCTGAGATTTCATGTCACGTGACAAATGTCAGTGAATTAATCTGTTGAGGAAATGGGAGACCCATAAAGCTATGTGACTCTTCTAATGTTGCTCAAGAAACTGATGACTTTTCTGGAATAGGACCAGATTCCTCCTCATTTTCACTCTGAAGGTTATATTTGACCTGCTTATCTTCCTCTCTGTCCAGTGACAATTACATCCTAACCAGCAATATCCGTATTTACTAGTAGTGATTTTTTATGGGGAGCTATAAGGAATAAATTAAATATGCCTTCTTTATTTTAGGCAGGAACAGGCTTTCCAGCCCATAAGCAAGATCAAACATGAGAAATCTGGACCACTGATTTTCTAAAATATGTTGCCTTTGCCCTCCTTCTTTTCAATGAAATGCTCACCCTTGTATGTGAACAGAAAGGACTTTGTATCAGTCATTGAAAGCAGTGAGTGTTACCACTGGGTCTGAATCAGGCAGATACTTAAACGTATCTGCAGGATAAGTTGCAAGAAAATGTTCTGCTGCAATGGGCCATTTGTGCTGTCTGTAGGCTTGTTTTGCATGGACAGCGAGGCTGCCCTTCATTAAACTATCTACCATGCCATAGGGCAGAACTGCAGACTGGCTGTTTATGAGCCACCAGGTTTGTCCTTTCTTGCAGGCAAATGGTGCCAGTTAGGGGACACCTGCAACGTGGAAAAGTGTGTTTTCCAAACCACAGCCCTCAGCCAAGGCCATTGGGACAGCTTGATCATCACCTGAAAAGGAGTGGGAAGCACAAGATAAATATATAATTAAGAATTATGTGAAAACAGATGTAACAGGGGAACCTCTCATAAAGAATCCTAGAAAGGGTTGGGTTGGAAAGGACCTTAGTGTTCATCTAATTCCAGCCCCCAAAGGCAAACACTTGCTCCAGTCACCAAAGGAATAAGCAAAAGCTTGAAACAAGAAGGGTGTAACTGCACAAGTGCGTGACTTGTTCTGTGGGCAGTCAGGCATGTTCGATCCTCAGTCTGAGATTCAGTGCCCACCTGATGGGCACAGACACAGGTTTGTCTCAGGTTTGTAATTTTTCACCCCTGAGCCTTGTCAGAGGCTATTTTAGACATGGGTGAATAACATGGAAAGAAAAGAGCCCAGCTGCTGGATGAGCTCTAGGTTGTTTCCTGTTCATACATGCCTCACAAGTAGGGTGTGATTTTTCTATTTTCTTCTGGCCAAAAATAATTCTCTAGAACATTTCTGCACATGATAGCAGAGAGCAGGGTGAAGATGAACCTTGTGGTGACAGGCATGTGCAAGTACGTGCTGCTTTGACTGGACAGCCAGGTCACAGGACATTACAGTGCCCAGCGGGATCAGAGTTAATCATAAGCTTGGGTTTCCAAAGTGAATAATCGTATTTAAGATCTCACCATTCACTTTCTGCGGCTGTTCTGCACTATTTCCTTAATACATTGTCCTGACCTACATCCCCTCCTGCAGACTCATTCACCACAGCATCCATGGAGAAAGAGGATTGAATAGCAAATCTCTGCACAATCTCTTTCAGATTTCTGCATAGTAGAAGTGAAAATCACTTTAGCTGGTGGAATATTAGGGACAAGTACAAGCTCAGCTTTATAGGATTCACCTACTTTTAAACCTTGTTAAATCACTAACACAACTTACTTTAGGAAATGAAATGCGTATGATTTGAGGAGATGACATACTCTCCTCTGTCAGTCAATAAAAATCTCTCTAGAGTGAGGACATGAACAGCCTTACACAGATGGAGCTGCTGTTGGCATAACGATAATACTTAGCATTACCAGAGCACTTTACATTTCAAAGAGCTTTAGAAACGTTATGATCAAGGTGGATGACTGGAATAGTAAATTTTCATTCTGTTATTACTGTGAAGCAGCAGTTCATTTCATTATGGAACATTTTAGGCCATATGGACTCGTGAGAACATCTTGAGAAAATTGGCCAGGATTTCTGACTCATGATGTTCGTCCTAAAATGCAACCAGCAGGGAAGTCTTCAGTTTCTTGAATTTTTTCTTCGGGAAAGTTTTAGGGCTGTCAGTGATGGCAGACCAGGGGGGGCAGGGGGAGGCTGTTTATATCTGTGGTTTTGGAAGCACGTGGAAGATGAGAGTTGGGAAAACAGTTAATTGAAGCAGTGCAGGCACAGGCATCATATTTGCATGGGGTAGCAGATCTTTGGGCCAATACTTCCAAGAACAATTGCTTGCCTAGCAGTTCCAGAGAGGTGAGCTAAGGGTGTTTGCGCCTCCTCTACAAGCCTGTAAAGGTTCAGGCATGATCATTGTCCAGATGTTGTGGCCCAGCCAAACTGAGGTCACAATTTTTTAGCAATCCAAAATTAATGCAGGGCCAACTCTTAGCTGATCAAAGCTCTCAGCAGACCCAGTATGGACATTTATGTTTTATTTTCACTCCTCTTAAATTTGGGAGAGTTATCTCTGCCTAGAGCATACTGTACAACAGCCCTCAAGGTCTCAGGATTTGCTTCTTCAAATCAAATGCCATTCCCAGATCCTTTTAAAACCCTTCTCTCAAAGCTTTCCTTATACAAACAAAGTACAAAAGTTCAAGAAATAAAACTGATAAGTAGCAGTCCTTGCACTCCAGGAAGCTCCCAGCTGGACACACAGAAACCCTCCACGATCCTTCCTTGGGTGACAGCGAGGTCACATGTCAGGGGAAAGACAGAGAAGCCTGGATGAGTCAGCATGAGGGGTGACAGCACCTCGACTTGGGTGGAAGGGCACTCAGAGGCTTAGGTTCTCAAGTGGATTTGGTGACCATTTGAAAATCTGGGGGGACTCTGTGGTTCAGTGCAGATACAGTAGAGAGGTCACTGCTTTAAGTCCCCACCAAGTGCCCTGGCTCTGCCTGGGCACATGTGAAGGGAGAAGGGGCGCTCCTTATCCACATGTTTGATAACTTGGCAGCAGGACATCCCTTACCTTCTCCCATTGTATCAGATACAAAAATGTTGTGCCATTAAGGCACAAGGAGAAAATTGTAACCGGTAAAATATCTCAAAAAAGCATCTCCAACATAAAAAAGCATGCAGCTGTGACATGAAAGGGAGTTCTGACAACATTAATCCTCTTTACATTATAGAGAAATAAAGATCAAAAAGGGCCGTGAATTTGAAATAGAACCTAAAAGACCACGTTGGGCTGGAGCTACAGGGACCATTGGGCCACATGTGCAGCAGAAACAGGATGTTTCTGGTATGTCTACAGCAAGCTCAAAGGAAACTGCCTCCCACCCAGCACGTCCTTCTTTCAATGTGCCCAAGCACATCCACACCCATCAGAAAGTTGTGGGTAGAGGCTTACCTTAGAGCATGATGGAGAAAGATGCTGGACTGCTCCTTTCAAGGCCAGAACACAGAAAGGTGAACATGGACCCAACTCTCAAGCTCCTGGTGCAGGCAGGACCCACCTACACCTGTGCATGGCAGGGATTTGCAGGGACTGCAGGGAGGAGGAGCTGCCTGCAGGGTTTGGGGTGGGAAATCCACCCCCAGCCTTCAAGCCCCAGTGACAGTCCCATGAAACAGCACAGCAGCTCAAGAGGGTTGGTTTTCTGCTTTTTTCCAAGGGAAGTAAGGAGCTATTTTTATACCCTAGTAACAGCCTTTGGACTGTCAGTAAAACGTGGGAGGTTTCATAGTAAATGTTTTGGCTGACATTTTCTCAGAAACAGCGGGAAATAATCAGCGCATAATTAGAGAGGAAAAGATCTGCAAATGTCTATAGATATATGTAGAGCGCAAAGGGCTTCTTTTTTTTCCTAATTGACCTTAGTGAAGGTGAAGCTGAGCATGTTTTATAGAATTATAAGATGATTTTACAGAAATTCCTCAAAGGGTACACCAGTGGAAGAGCCAAGTTGCTAATTCTCAGTAATTTTTTCTCCTCTCTTCTGCCATTCCCTTTAGCAATAACCTCTTCTGACCATTTTAGATAAGAAAGAGCACATTCTGTGGTGTCTTGCTTGAAAAGAGCTCTTTTGATAGAGTATCCCTTGACTCTAGAGGGGATGGGCTATCCTTGCCTGAGAAACCTCCATGTTTGCAATTCCCTTGTGTCCTTCAAGGTGGGTTGAGCAATCTCTACTCAGACAGGTCTTACTCTCTCAAAAAACGCTGTGTGTCAGGTCAGCAGGAAAACCTCCACAGGAAACCAGACAATTTGCTCTAATCATGAAGGTAAATCTATCCACTGAAATGTTCACTGGGCCTTCTCTAGACTCAAGTGACTCCTAAGGAGACTGCTCCAGTCTATCAGTTAAATAAATACATACGAGGAGTGTTTCCAGGAAGTCTGATTATGTCATCAGCCAAGTGAAAAAGCTCCTTCAGAGCTGCCCTCATCTGTTGAGTAATTACCAAGTTGGGACAGGGGCTGAAAATCTCCTTTCAGCCATAAGGAAAGACTTGATGCACATATGGAGCAGCTAATTTTAAAACTGCGGTATATCCTCCATTTCCCCTCCTCTCCTCTTTCCAGAATACCAAAGGGGTTAGGTCACATCCCAGAGCAATCACTTGCTATGGTTTCTTTTCCCCGCTCTGTTTTCCTTTATCAAACACATTTCTTTCTTTTCCTCTCTTGTGCTCCCAGGCAGAGATCTTGTATATCAGGCTGTAGCCTGAAGCAAATATTGTCAAGTCATATATATATAAATAAAATTCCCTTCTTCCTAATGAGGCTTTATAATGGAGATGTTCCTAGTCCCTTGTCTACATTGCTGCTGAGAGAAGCAGTGTGTTACCGAGTTTAAAGGCAGGAAGATAACCAAGAGAGGATGAGCAGAGGGAGATTACAGCAAAGGCTGGGCACCAAGAAAAGAGGCAGGGACAGTGAGAGGAGGAAGGAAAACTGCACTTTGCTGAATAAATAGCTCCTAACAAGTTTAAAGGAAACATTATTACAATTTTATTACCATATTTTATGAAGCTGCTCTAAAAACGAAGTCCTGAAGAAGCAATTAGGCTGAGAACATGAATTTTGCAGCTGTATTTTCCTGGCCCTCCACCTGCCCTGTCAATGAGCTGACGAGCGTCCTTGTGCCGTTATCGTGACGCACAGCTCGCTTCGCGTCCTTCAGTCCTCAAAGAACAAATTATGGATGGGGTCATGGTGGGACAGACCTACAGAAAATCAAGCAGATATTAATATTCCTGCTTCTTCCCTATCCAGGGAATCAGGGAAGACAGTGAGGCTTTTTGGAAATGATGCCTCCTCACCTCTGCTAAACCAGCAGTTTTAGTTCAGTGTGTGCAGGTCCCTCATGATTTCAGCTCAAGCTGTCCTGCCTACCCCTCTAAAAAGTGCCTCCTAGGAATTGCCTCCATGTAGGCATTCTCCAGCTGATTCCTGTCTGCTCCCTCCAAATCCTTGGCCTTTTTGCACACATTCCTTTGAAGGGAGAGTAAAATGGGTGAAAAATAGCACTGACTGGCAGCTGTCTCCATGGGCGTTGGCTTGCACTGTGCCTTTGATAAAAATACTTCCAACCTCAGTTTCCCCACCTGATGATTAAATAGGAAGAGGCAGTCATTGAATTTAGTTGGAAAATGTCTTGCAACTTAACTCCATGATTTTGTGGTGATTTAACTGAACTGCAAAATCCTCATCTTGATAATGTATTTTCGCCCTCACTGGACCTCTTCCCTCAGCTCAACTCATCATACATGTTGACAGTATTGAAGTCTCCACCCAGACAAGCTGCTCCTTGTGGGGAAACAGACAGGGAATTGATCTCTTCTCAGCACTTGTTTTAGGAAGGGATGCCAGGAGTGAATCTTTGTATCCATAGACCAAAAAGGGTGTTTTGACGTCCAATTCTTCTGGAACTTCCTCCTGGGCTTGTTCAGATGAGACCCACTCTTATGAATGCAAGCTAACCAAGGGTTAAAAATATCTCCACATGAGCTGAATTAGACTGATAGTAAAAGGCCATCAGCTTTCAAAAATATCACCCCTTGGGTAAATAAGGTGCTTTGCAGACTGTTGCATAATTCTTATGTAAAGATTAAGTTCCCTTACGAGTTCAAAACATAAAAAGGCTCCAAAAAAGACAGCTGGGTGGGAAAAAGAGTGGAGTGAACTGTGCAATGGTGAGTTAACACACAAAAGGAAAGGATGAAGTGTTGCATGTGGCAGAGCTGCCTTCTCAGATGTTCTTCGGGAGTGTTTGAAAGAGTTAAGCCCAATAGTGGAATGTCTTGGGAATGCTGGCAGACGGAGAGTGAGCGGCTTTTTTCTTCCCTCTGGATGGAGTCCCAGGACTGAGCATGCAAAGTGATGACTTTGGATCCGAGTTTGCTTCTTGGGTCTGCAGCGGAGAGCTGGGAAGTGATGCAGTGTTACCAAGAAGTCCTTGCAAGGGATGTGCAAATGCCTTCCTAAGTCAGGAGAGGTATTTTTACCTCTTCCTTGCTCATCCTTGGGTGCAGCAGGGCTCGCTCTGAGAAGATACACAGAGGGAGAAACCACATCCTGAAGGGCGTATGCAAAGGGAGAAAGACACATCCCCAAACAGTTTATTTTGGCTGCTGATTTCTGTTGTCCGTTTTGGTTTGGTGGTTTGGTGGTTTGTTTTTTTTTTTTCCTTGCTTTTCGTTCTCCTTCTTTGATGGAAATTTCAGTGACTCTTTAACCTTGCAGTTCCTAAGGCGCCTTGGGATTAGCTGGTTGCCTCCGAGCAGGGAATCTGGGGTGATTCACACAGGGAGCTGGCATGGCTGCTGTGCTCTTTGACTTTGAGGATCTGCTCTACAGCTGGGACAGCCTGGTGTGGAGCCTGACGTCCCGGGCTCTGAGGACTTGCCGCTTTGGAAACCTGAGGGTCCTGCAGCTCATGCTGAAGCCATGGTGCATTTCCAGAGACGTTTATCAGGTAGGGTAACAGAACACCAGGCCAGACCCCCCAAACCCCAAGGCTGCAGGGGGGAGACCCCCTGGGAGTCTCACAGGGTCCTGTCCTATTCCTACCAACCTCTTTGGGTCCTACACAGGTGCTGGGACAGAGGGGATGCTGTGGGCAGGGGAGGTGTGGCAGGAGAAACTTTCTGGTTTGGAGGATGGTGATGGGGTCTCCCATGGTGGAACACAGGTCCAAACTCTCCTTCCCACAGAGAAGGAGGGAATAAGTGAAAGCAAATTGGGGTTCAATGTGCTATATCCCCTTTCCTTGAGTGCTAAACCCAGAAGTACAACCTTATCTTTTCTGCATCCTCAGGCTGTCCCTACAGCTGCAGAGGAATAATTTATAATTTACCCAGAGGAAAGGTTGCCTAAAGGCACCTAATCTGTGGAGAATGGGCATTTGCAGAGGGTTTTAAACTGTAGTAGCACTAATTATCCCTAAGTGACTTGTGCAATGCCTTCTGACTGCTTCATCTTGCAAAGTCCCAGGCATCTGATTGCCTGAAATTTCTGGTTTGCTTGATGTATGGTTTATGTGGTATAGAAAACTTTGGGGCTTGGACGACTGGCTTCTCTGTAAAGTTACACAAACTGCTTGCAGCTAGAGGTATAGTGACACAGCTCTAATAAAATGTGTGTTTCTGAGACTGGTTAAACTGGGTTAAACAAACTGAATATCACAGAAGGAACTAGTACTGAATGTCACTTTGAAAAGCAACTCATTCCCGTCCATAGGTAAGTCCAGGTTGCAATGACACTGTAAACCAACTAGCTTGTCTGGTTTTTTAATCAGCTTTGGACAGCTGAGGCTAGAGGCTTATTCTGCTGTGGGGACAAGCCCGTTAAAATATTTATCATCTCCACAGATTTGTCTAATGCCAGACGCTGGATTGATTGATTGGTATTTGCATTTGGAAAATGGATTTTCTGCTTCTCCCATTTACTTGGTATTTTGCTTTTCCTGTGCTTTGGAAGTCTCCATGTGTGAAGCCAAGTTATACGGAAGGCAACAGATTAAAAGCCTGTAGAAATTGTGTGTGTTGGTTAGAGGGAGACCAGGGCAAGGCTCTTAGTAATTTCAGCAAACTTTGAACCAGCTTCAAATCGTGCTCTGGTTTCAGCAGACATCAGGAATAGATTTTATGGTCTTTGGAGTCCAGCAAGCATGGGCAGCATTTTTATTTTAAGTATTTGTTTGTTCCAGAAGACACCCACAGCCAGTAACACAAACCCATTACCCAGGGCTTGGCTTTGAAACCCCTCTGAGATGTACCACTGGGATGGCTCCAAGTGAACCACGCTGCCCTCCCTGGGCTCTGCTGACTCTTGGCTGAGGTGACCCCAGAGGTCAGTCTGTGCAGAGGCTGCCTATGGTTTGGGGCTGCCCCACCCTCTCTCTGCAGCATGTCTTAGGAACCTGAACTTGAAGCCAATCAACTCACATGGGCCTGGGAAAGGGGAGGGGGAAGCAAGAGGGCTCAATGCTGAACCTCATTTTTACCCCCCACCTATGTAAAATCATCCTCAAAAACTAAGGAGTTGGTTTTCAGATGTGTCCAGGTTCTGATTACTGATAATGTATCCCAGCCTATGCACCATGCATCAGGGGAAGCCAGAGCCTGTGAAGACTCCCAGGACTTGTGTTCTTTCACCAGATTTATGTTGCTGTAAGCATTGAGCACATCCACAAGTGCACTTTTTCTATTGCAAAATGCACATGCCTAGAGCCATCCCCCACGGCATTATATCATGATCCTGGCATATTATTCCCAGAGTCACCAATGAAATGGGACCAGGAAAGGTGCCTCTCTTCCCACCCAAACAAGCATTAAAGCAGCCTAAAAGATGCTCACAGGTCAGGATGGACTTATATAGTTGTTTGTTTCCCAGACAGAACCTGTGAACATCTGCAAAAGCTCAGTAAAACCACGTCACTTTATTTGTCAATGCCCATGAGCTTGCAATTCTTTGGAGAGGATCTGAAATGCTGGGTCAGGTACCAGGAGAATTGCTGCTGGGTGGAGGTTTGTTGGAACAGGCATCTCATAGCTCATCACTGCGGAGTTCCAGCAGCAGCAGTGTTATTAGCAGCCAGCATGAGCTGATAGCTAACTCTACACTTATGGATATTAATCCTAAAAGCATTTCCTCCGGTAGCCAGCATAGTCCAATTTAAATGCTGGCAGGGTATTTTAGTAGAGTATTGCTTGGACAGAAAGCCTGACAGTTTAATCACTTCCCAGAGACAGAGACTTCTTCAACTGCTGATTATTTAGATGAGCAAATAAACTCTTGACTATGCTAGTTTTTGTTGTTACTATATATTAATCTGTGTTGCTACTGCACCTTGAGAACAAAGCAGACCAGTGTAGAACTTCTGCCTGGTACCAGAACCAGAAAACCCCCCCAAAAAAAATTAAAGAGAAACATTAGTCAACTTTGTAAAATTAAGCCATGCTTTTTCATACTCTGAAAAGTATGTTTTGTGTTTTTATTTGAGTTAATCACATCTCAGTGCATCCCTCTGCTTCTGGTGCCTTTTGCTGAAACAGGGTTGGGGGTAGCAGAGCAGCGTAGCACACAGCCAGGTTCTGGCTGAGCAGGACTCATGCTGCTGTGGGGAGAACTCAGCTTCTCCACCAGCTAGGATCATGCTTGCTCAGGTATGGCTCTGACTTAGATAATTTTTTTGAATCCCTGCCCTAGTCTGTTGTCTCCACCATACAAACAATCCAAAACTTGCCAATTCCCTTCTACTGTCCCATCTACAAAATATATAAAAACTAAGAAAACATTGTACAGAGGGTACAGATTTACTGCCCATACAAGAGGCAATGGGGTCTTGGAAACAAAACAATCTCCAGGCATTGACATAATCACTGTAATTCCCTTATTTATGATGAGAGATTTTACTTTCTTTTCTCTCAGAAAATCACCACCAATGTTTTAGAGAGATAGATCAAATAGCAGTTTTGGGGTGACGCTGGC
The DNA here is from genome assembly GCA_013400675.1 of Oxylabes madagascariensis. Lineage (NCBI taxonomy): Eukaryota > Metazoa > Chordata > Aves > Passeriformes > Timaliidae > Oxylabes > Oxylabes madagascariensis. The sequence continues at coordinate 79,826 of VYZR01006693.1, forward strand.
TGCAGTGGTTAGAGTGGGATCTGAAACACTTCAGTCTTCAAATCCAATCTGACACTGCAGTTGGAAGTCTGGACTTGCTCAAGCTGCAGTCTGAGCAGCAGTTGCTATAAAAGAGGTTAAAACAATCAAAAGATTGTTCCTTCATTCTTGGTCTCCAGACTGGATTTGTCTCAGGGGTGCTGAGTGACTCCATTTTTCACTGTCTGTAAGCCATGCTTTGGTGCTCAGGCCATCTGAGCAGTACTGAGAGCTAGAGGGTTTGGTACCCTTCAGGGGGTATCATCATCTGTCTCAGACTGCATTTCCTTCCCAGCAAATTAATCCTCCCCCAAGTCTGCTGTGTTTCCCAGGGACACATTTGTCTGCCCAGTCTGAAACAAACCTCTTGCCTTGATCTGTTTTCAGTGGGGCTAATATTCGCCAGTTGCTATATTTTAATTGTAATGAATGCTTGCTATATTTTTAATTGTGTTTGGTGATCCACCATGTGGTTTTGTGACTGCATGATCGGAATTCATTTGAAAAAGGAGATGAACAAATAATAAACTTCCCTGTGAGGCTCTCAGACAGTCAGTTGTGCAAGATGTCACCGAGCTGTCGGATGTATTTTTACCAATGCCCAGATGTCTGACTGCTCTGACCTACTAAACAAATGGCCCTGTGAACTAACACAGTGCCTGCTTTTGCAGAAATACTCACATTTCAAGAAGTACTGGGGGAGGGCTGGCTTATTATTATGGGATAGGCAGTCAGTTCTGCATTTTAACATCCTGAAGATAATTCACTATTTATTTAATCTCCAAATCCATCAACAAATGTTTTAGTTTCCCGGCTATGCCTGTGCAATGTCAAAGAACATTAGGCAGTGCAGGACCTACATCTACAGTAAAAATGTGTTTATGTGTTTTGACTGTTTAAAATCCCACCAACTGCTCCTACCAAGTCAGAGGCAGACCACTGGATGCAGAGCCCTCTCTCAAAGATACCACTCACAGACATTTAATTCCTCACTCCCTGTAGACAGTAGTGCTGTGTACTTTTTATATACTGCTTCTTACCCACCAAGTGTGTTTCCCACAGAATTCACACTGCTGGCCATGGGGTGCTAATGATTTTTTCCCCCAGCTGCCATGGGCACTGGGAAGTTGACCTGCAGGGCTTTGGGGTTTCTCTCCCATTCACCTGGTGTGTTGCTGGCACCCTACTGAATAGTGCATCAAAAAAGAGACAGACTGTTTCCACTTCATGGTGGGATCTGAGACATGCCCACAACCCCATGTACCCTATGAGGAAACATGATCTTCCTCCTCAGAAAGGAACAGTTTGGAAATTCCATTCTTGTTTCAGCATCATTCTTCACCCTGCTTGCCTTGAAGACATCTGATTATGTTTAAGCACAATTAAAGATTCAGGAGCAAAAGCAGAATTTTGCACGCCTGCCCTGCCACTGTAGAAGGCTGTGCAAAGCAATGCTGGGCAAGAGGGAGGAAGGAAAGGGCTGAAATGTTAAACACATCATTTCAGATTGGCAAAATTTCCAGGTTTTGATTTATAGCTTCATCACCAAGTAGATTAATGTGGAATTCAAACACAACCAGCTCTTTGCTTTCCTTCCAGGCCTGACATATTAACATTTCCCATTAATCTAGTCAGCTCCAGCATGATGAAGGCTGAGGAAATGGGGGATTAGGCATGTGGGAGTGTTGGGTGGGCAGGGGAAAAGAGTCAACAAAATTCACTTTAGTTAACTAACTAACTAACTAAAATAGGGAGCATGGGACATTGTTCAGATCTCAGGTTCTACCTGGAGCTGTTTCTGACTCCCTTAAAGACAGCAAACCCAGATCCTTTCTCTTCTGGTGCTGGGCAGAGGGGTTTTCAGTGGTGCTGCTGACTTTCTGCTCGTAAGGACACTGGTGGATGTGGGCACTGGTGCCCCCATGGGGCTGAGCTCAAAGGGATCTTTGGTGGCCACTGCCCTGTTCTCAGAACATTGTCATGCCNCTCAGAACATTGTCATGCCCCAGGGTAGCTGGGGCTCAGGAGGCTTCAGGCCCTAGGCTTGCAGTCTGCCTAAATTCCCAGCTTTGTGGGGAGGCAACTATGACTTCTTTTCCCCAGAACTCCTTGGTGATCCAGTCTACAGTCTCTGGAGCTGCCCTGGAGACTTCTCAAACTTTATTGCTACATATTTAAGCATTTATGACTACATATTTAAGCAGCTATGAGATTTGAACTGCTTCTCTTGGAAAAAAAAAAGAAAAGAACAACGAAAACACCCAAACCAACAATAACTAACAAAAATCACACCAAAAAAAAGAGAGGGAGAAATAACCATCCACCCAGAGCTGCAGAAAGACCTAATGACCCTCACAGGTTTCCAAGGGCAGCTCAGGAACTTGTGGCTTGCAGAGTTTCTCACCCCATCTTCATTACAGGCAGAAGCAAAGAGGGTTAGACAGTGAGAGGAGGGGAGAAAATGAAAATGCTAAAAATTCATTTTTGCCAGAAATCATATCCAACAGACAGAAAAAAAAAAAAAAGAGCCTGTGGGGAAACCTCAAGCCATTTCCATTCAAGTTGTCTATGGAGAAAGCACAGGAAGTGCTCACTAAGTTCCCACCCCCAGGTATTTCTATAGCACACTGTAAATTTGCCTTCAGCATTTGATACACACTTCTCCTGCCTTTATGGGGCTGGGAAGGGCTGGGACAATGTGGTAAGATCTGTGCCACTGCCACCAGCCCCACCGTAACTCCTCAGAGCACAGATGCCAGAGGAGGGGCAATAACCCCTTTGCCTCCTGAACAAACACCTACTCCCCTCAACAGCGTGTGGGGTTTCATCTCTCCTTCCACTGTCCCAAGGCAGCTGTGGGGCATGACAAGAGGCACTGAGCTT
>VYZR01006693.1:83208-110374 GCA_013400675.1 Oxylabes madagascariensis
GGCAGAGAAAAGCTCCAGAAGTGTGCTGGGCAATGGCTGAAGCTGAGCCATTAAATCACCTCAGGGATTGCTGTGCTACCTTCCTGTTAAAGCCAACATGGAGCTGCACCGGGCTGGGGCTTGTGCTCATTAACTATCAGCAAACACAACACTCTGATGTTTTCCATGAGCTGCAGCTGCTCCAGTGCTGCTAGAAAATGAGTGGGACCTTAAACCAACATTGACCCTCCTAGTTGTCTTTACATGAACTTCTAGGGATGGTAGGAGGAGACTGAGTGGTCAAGTCTCATGGCTGAGGCTTTTCTTGTTCAATAAATACAGCAGCTTCTTAAAAGAGGAGGTGTACTTGGTGTTGGTTTGCTCCCCTGTAAATTTTTCTAACCTACCTCCCTGTGAGAAACACTCAACCTCCAGTTCCAGTCTGTTCATGAGAGAGGAGTCCGGCTGCTCCCGTTTGGAAGATGGGAAAAGTTGTTCATGGCGGTAATTTAAATCCACCCCACTAATAAATGGATTAGGATTGCCAGTGCAGTTTATAGAGGCCACCAGCTTGAGCAGACACAAGCAGTGCTGAATTGTTCCTAGACAGGGTAGATTTGAGTCTGTCCCAAAGCCGAGCTCTCTTGAAGTCCATCACCAATGACTTAGGAATTCCTGCACCATCTTTGCTTTAGTCTGCAAGGGATAAAAACTGTGCTCTCCACAGGGAATACAAACTGTCTCAGCTGAGACAATCTCCAGCAGTTCACCCTGCTTATAACAGAAATGCATCTTGCAGCAAGGCAAGGGAAATATTTTTTTGATCCCCTGGGTTTGCAGAGGCCAGGTCTGAACTGCTTCTTCCTAGGCTTAGCTGTTTTCTGCTCAGCGTCTAGAATCATGAGATGGGATGCATCTTGTGTTCCTTCAGTTATCAAAAATTGGGCAATTCATCCATGCTGATTCCTTCCAAGATAGGTGTCTTGTGCAAGTCATTCTCTAGAGGTGCCAAGCCCTTTGTGTGGAGACCAGAAAGAGCTGAGACTGCTAAACCCAACTGCATGTGTAAGTATTAAATACCCACAGTCCTGTGACCTAGAGCTAGTCATGCTGTTCTGATTAAATATATGTCATCCAAGGCCTGAGTGGAAGATTCTGGAAGCCTGCAGGAAGGTCAGCAACTGTCAGGACAGTGCCCAGCAGCTTGAGTCATCAAGCTTCAGCTGCTGAAGTTAACATGCTCTGTGCTGGGACAGGCCCCCAGGAACCTGCTTTTGGTAAAGAGCTTGGCTTCCCCAGAGAGACATTTGTGAGCACTTCAATCCTCTAAAGTAATTGAAAACAGCAGGGAGTTTTGCCTGCAGCATTTTTGTGTGGTTCAACCCCTTCTCCCTCAAAGGGAAATCCATCTTGAATATATGGCTCAGAGTAGCCTCAGAACAGGTCCAGTCCCATCAGGCTTCCACATGTTTCTTCTCTTGCATAACAGAAGATGATCATGGGAAAAAAAAAGGCTTTTTCCTTCACTGTTTGCAACATGCCTTTGAGGCCCCACCAAAGTCCTTGTGCAATGGGTGCCATTTCCTTCAGATGTTCTCCTGGAGCAAAGGTGGAGCTGACTGGTGCCATGGAGCCAATCCTGCCCTGTCTGTGTTTGCAGCTGCATCCAAGATGCTGCCATGAATCATCTGCGCTCTTGCAAAAACTCTCTTCACACCCAACCAGCAGCATCCAATTGTTTAGAGAGAAACAGGAGCTCTTGGCCATAGGGGTTTTGGGGAAAAAAACAGGCCAAATTAGGCACTCCAAAGATGACTCTTTTTGATAGCAAAAAAGAACAGAACAAAGGCTCTGAATGCCATCCAGTTGTAAGTACCAGAAGGCACTGAAGTTGAGGGATGGCTTGCCTCTTTGTTCCCTCTCTTCCTCCCAGGTTGGATTGAGAGGATAAACCCGTGCACCTTTGACACCTACAAGTGGCCACAGGCAATATTTGCACATTAATTACTTCTTAAGCTTAAATATAAAGTTTAAATTTCTAGTGTCTACTCCTTTTGATTCATCTAAAAGACTCTTCTTTTAAATCTCCTATGCACTGCATGTGTTCAAGTGAGCTCACAGCAGAGGAGGGTTGTTGTTTTCCTAAATTTGAATCTTATGAGCCCAAGCTGGAGGGAAACTGTTATGGGATTTCAAACCCTGCCTTTTTTCCTTTCTCTCCTTTCAGTTCAGGAGGCGCCCTTTTTTTAACCATGTGAGTCCACTGAGACTCCAAAACTGACAAAAGCGTAGTTTCAGGCCAGTCCTATCCCCTGATCCTGGAGAAGAGCTCTGCGTGGCTGCCAGTGCTAAGCCTCAACTACAAAAAGTTATCCAAGGTCAAATTCCTCCATGCTCTGAACTTCCCTCTACCCCCCAATGGGATTAATGTCTGTCCAGCACCTGGCAGGAGTCACCCCGTGTCTGCAGCATTGCATAACTTGCAAGGCCCCGTTGTGTGCAGTTCCTCATCAACTTCACTGGTCACTGTGCTGCTGGAGCTGCTGAACACTGGGACTTGAGGGGCTCTCATAAAGCTCCAGGAGGGCAGGAATGTGGGGTTTACAGTCATTGCAAACCTGCTTTGCTCCACTTCCATGAGGCCTGATCTTAACCCCTCTGCACTCAGGGGTTTAACACATTTGTACAGTCACTTCCATGCCCATAAAGAGGCAGCTCATGATGAAGAGAGACCTGATTGAGGGCTGGGAATCTTTATGTTCCTGTAAGTTGCTGTACTTGGGTTGACCTCTGTTTTTTCATCTTTTTTTTAAATGTTTTTTTTTAATATACTTTACAGCCCCACAGCCACGGGAGCCTGGAGTCATGCAGGTCCTCATGTGCACAGCCACAGCTGAGGCAACAACTTTGAGTATCATCAGGGCTACAGGCTCAGCTGGGCTTTACAAAACCTCAGGTGATCAATCGGGGTTTTTCAAAACCAGACTGCAAAGGAGGAACTGTTTGTTCCAGACAAATTATATCAGAGCAGCCACTGGGATGAAGAGGTAGTGGAGGAGAAAGGGGAATACGCAGCACAGGAGTTGGGTAATTTCTAATTAAAGTGAGAATAGGGCCAGTGTTCATCTCAGAAAAAAACGGTTCTGGGAAGTTCACTACATCGCATATTCTCAGGCATTCGTCATCTGAAATGTCTCTTAATTGCCACTATTATATCATATCACAAACATTCTTGTAATTTATCAGTCATAACCTCCTACAAAGGGATTCTTTCATTCAAGCCATCTTTTCCCCTCGGATCCGAGTCCTGCAGCACACTCAGACCAGGAATCTGGAAGTGGAACTTTTTTCCTTCTTTTCTTCTAAACAAGTTGTTGCTTTGAAGACAACATGTTTCAATAACGGCCTGTGTCCCGGTTTCAACTTCTTTCCTCTTCATCCCACGATAATCAGCTCTTAACAGCTCTCCTTCCTCTTATGGTAAAAGCTGAAATGTAAATAATCAGGATGTCCAAAGTGTCAGGAGCCAGCTGAGTCCTGCTAGCCCAGACCCTGGGTCTCTGACACCAGGCTGCCTTAAACATTTGGCTCAGCCAACAGACTGTATTTATAATGTAAACTCCCCTTGTCAGCTCCTAACTCCTGGCTCCAGTTTTAGAAAATTTAACATTTCTGGGGGTTGTATTTTCCCACCACTTAGTCAAGAGCTGAAATTTTTCCTCTCAGAAAATACACTTGTGTGTCAAAGGCCAACGACCAAAAAAATATCAGTAGTTTTGCAACCTAAATATAGCACAGAACTGAGATCCCGAATTCCTGAGAAAGAGCCAGTGTAAACAGCCATCGTCTGTGCAACCTGGGAGGGGGCTGCACCCAGGGCTTTTTCTTTATGTTATCGTACACCACAGTGCCTGGATGTCCTGACATGGGTGAGGAGCCCCTTGTGCAGGGACATCCTGACCAAAGTCCTTCCCATCTATGGCCTTCATTTTCCAGCCTCAGCAAAAGGCCTCAGAGTCAGCCCAGCCTGGAGATGCTGTCCTTGCACTGGCTCACACCCACAGGTCATAAGGGGTTGGTTGGATGGTCTTGATGTGAAAGCTCCATGTTCAAGTGCTGCCCTTGGCTTTGCCAAGGAGTCACATTGCAGGGGTAAGCCATGAGGATGATCCCCCTGTGAACACAAAACCAGCCAGAGGGAGTTAAACCTTGGCCCTCTGTTGGGTCCTGGTGATCAACGCTAGCTCCAAGAAATAATCCACTGCAAGAAATAAACCATCTCGAGTGGGAGAATGTANTCAGCCTAGGCCAGTGTCTCTCATTTATTAATACACATGGATAATGTCTTAACTATTAGCTGTGGATGGGAAAGACATGATGGCTATTAGAGCTTCCCCTCCCTCTTGCATCAGGCTTGGGAGGGGTGGAATTAAATGAAACCTGGCCAAGGGAAGTGCAGCAGGGAATACAGCATGCATGGTGTTGAAATGGTTTGTGAATGCTCAAGGGTGGGCAGAGCTAATTTCTGTCAAAGCTGATAACGCTGGTTTACCGAATCCCTTTTCATTTCACTTACCCAACTCTCAGTGGATCTCATTATCCTGGAATTCATTCAAGAGTTCCCATCTCCTCTAACAGGGCTCCAAACACCTTGCAGGTCTCCAGAGATTAATTGATATTAATACAGAGTAGTCATAAATTTTCTCAGTGGGGCATTTGCTCCCATGTCTCACAGGTTTGTTGTGTTTCAGGGATGAGTATATTTGGACGGCCTCTTGGGATTTTCTCCAAAGGTTTTTTCAAAGGAAAGGTCTTCTCCAAATCTTTCTATTCATATGCATCTTTTTTGGGATGTGCTTTCCTCTTTCATTCTCAGCCACTATTTGCTTTGGTGCAGCCAGGTTGCTGTTTGAGTAGCAGGTATGAGACCGGGGCAGGGTGGCAAACCCAAAGTGATGACAAGCCTGCAGCCTTGGAGAGCTGCAGTGCCCTTGAAATACCACAATCGACCTTCTTACAGATTCATGCAGACATGCTTCCCTTCCATCTGCTCTTTGTCCTCTTGCTTTCCAGTATTTTTTGCTCTGCCTGTTCTTGCCAGGAGTTGCACCCTGTCTCCTGTTCATAGGGAAATTAAAGTGCTTGCAGGTGACAGTGCTCCTAACCTCCTCTGAGGCAAAACCCAAATGCCACTCAGGATGCCAAGTGCTGCTTCACAAGTCCATGGTGCACCCCAGGAGTGAGAGCAGCTGAGTGATTGGGCATTGTAGTGCAGCAGCTGTGGAGCATGGGACCAGCTATTTGGAGAAGACTCCTATGTTAGTCATCACTGACTTCATTTTGATCACTCATCAATATACTCGTCCTTTTATTTTGAAATACCCAGAAAGTCTTCATGCAAAATGAAACACACTCAGAAAAAACACTCCAAAAGGATTTTGCTGGGCCGTTTGGCAGTTTGGAAAATCTGCAGAATCACTAGAATTTGACAGTTTTCATAGCTATAAAAATAAAAGGAGTTTTAAATTAGTGCTGTAAAAGCTGTGTGGAATCTGGAGTCAGACTGAGACAAAGCTGGATCTCAAATCAGCAGTTGTTCTGATGCTGGTCTGAACTGGGGGGGCTTTTTGGGGGTAGCTGAATGCTGGGAAGTGCTGAATAAGCTGCTTCATTTTTGAAGGGAAGACATGAATAGCAATGTTAATTTAAAAGGAGAAATTTGTCTTGGATCCATTGTCCTGGCCTGAGACAAGGACACTGGGCTCTGCACCCAGCTTTGCCAAGGACACAGTAGCATCTTGGGATCTTGCAAGGCCTTTGATGCCTGTGTGTCCGTGTTTCCTCCCCCATGGTTCAGAATTGCTTTGGGACAATCTGAGTTTATAAAAGTGCACTTGACAAGAGACTTCAGCCAAGGTATAAAAGCTGCACAGTGCATAATGAACAGTTCTTTTAAAGAGAGAGGGCACAATTCTTCAGCACCGAATTCATGCAGTCAGTCCAGTCATGGCTTTCATCTTGCAAATGCAAGGGACAGCTTCCACACCATGGGCTGATAGGAGCAAAGTTGCTGTGCAGGGCTAAGACCATAAATCAGGAAGCAGAGCTGGATTAACTAGCATGTACAGCAGGACCTGGTGTGGGAGCAAGAGTAGGTGTGCTATGCTGTCCTGCTGTGCTGGGCTGCTCAGACTTCCTTGCACAAGCAAGAAATACCCCCTTTTCCAGGTTCTTTCAAATCCCTTGAACTTGGGAACTTGGATTTTTGCCAGGAAACTGAAGGAGCACAGTAAAAATCCAACAAATCTCTCTGTTGTCCTTTTCCATGTAGTGATAGGACTGATAAGGGCTTTTGTTACCAAAAAACCAAAACAAAAACAAAAACAAAAACAAAAAATTAAAGATCTTATTTCTTTCCCTGCTTTCATAGAACCATTCCTAGTTTCTTTGGATTTTCCTTTCCTTTCATGAGCTTGAGCATCTGCATCTGAAAGGTTCCATAAAACCCACCACTAAATGCCTTCACCAGGCAGCCTTAAACGGGTGCTATTTGATAGCAGAAACCCAGCTCAGGCACCAGCCCCAAGTATTTGCTGAATCAGAGTCTTTAATTGTACTCAACAATAAAATCTGTGAAGTGATGAGCAGCGAGAGGACTTGAACAAGTTCCCCTATCTCAAAACACGATATTTACCAGTAAAACATCTAACCCAGGGAAGGGACAGAGTGAGGAATTAGGAGAAGGCACAAAGCTGTGATGCACAGTACCACCTAGTGACAGAGCCTGGCTGCATGAGAAGGGCAATCCCGTGTTTGCAAAGTTCAGGGTCCATTTCCCCATCCCATCTTTAATCCGATTTCCCAACTGCGCCGCATCCGCGACCATCTCCTGCGGGTGGAGGGACAGCATCATTCCAGCAGCTGCTGATTTTTTTTCCTCTTTTTCATGGTTTCTTTTTTGCAAAGCAGGGGTTGGATGGACAGGGTTCCTTGTGTCCCATGAGAGGCAGCAGTGGGTGCCTTTTAGTTGGCTGTGTGGGGTGTGCAGGTTGGGCTCAGCGCGCATCTCCCACTGAATCACCCATGAGGAATTCCTCAGTGCATTGTGCAGACGGGGAAGGGAAAAATGCAGGGTCCAGTGAGTAATGCAGCCTTTCAGGGCATCTGAAATGAAAAGAAATGCCACGAACTTGTTCCATTTGTAGAAACGATGTGAAAGAGCAGTGCGACAGGCTCTGTTCAAGAGCGGGCTTGTAACCTTTTCCATTAATTTCTTTTCAAAGAATTGCTTATTGAAGGCTAAGCTGCTTTTTATAAGCCTTAGAGGCTGAGTGTGTCTTTGCCCTTTTTTATTATTATTGCTGCTCCTCTCCCTTGCTCTCTTTTTAGAGAAAGCAGTTACTGTACAGTGGTGGTGTTTCTCTCTCTGTAGCTGAGACAAATCCAGCATCGAGATGGGAATTTTGTTACCTTTTGGCAGAGGTGGGATTGCATACAGCAAAGTGAACTAGAAGAAATCCAGCCCTGTGGAATTTCCCCATATTCCAGCCCACAGATTTACCCATGATCCAAGCAGATGTGCTTCAAAGAATTTGATTCCTTCTCCTCACTAAGGTCCCTTTACACGCATTCTGGAGTGAGGGCCAAAAGGCTCCGCTCAGTCTCCACGTGTGGGTGACTGAGCAAAAGCCACTCAGTGTCTGGTGTGCTGTCCTGCAGCTCGTGGGAGGCAGCACAAGAGAACTACACCTCCCTGCAAGGCCCCACACACAGGCAAGGCTCCTGCACACATTCTGCCTTAAATGTCTGTGTGAATTGCAGTGGGGCTGGAAGAGCCTGTGGCACCCTGTGCTCTGTGTTTTTTGTGAACAGACAGGGCGTGTCTGTAAGGTTAGAGTTAGGGTCAGGGTTAGGGTTGGGGTTAGGGTTAAGGTTAGGGTAGCCTTTTTGTCCTCCTACCCAGGGAAAGGCTCCCCAGCAAAAAGGTATTCAGGCTCTCTCCTGGTCCTCAACTAGAAGCTTCTCTAGTTGATGGCAATCTCTTGCTTGCACAGGAAGCAAGCTGAGATGATTTTCTTAAACTGACATCCCTTCCCGGAGTTTCACTAAAGAGTGGATGGGAACCCAAACACCAATGCTGCCTTTCTTTCAGTTGCTAAAATCTACTAAATCACTGGAGTGCAAAAAAAAAAATAGCACATTTGTTGGGACCACCAACGTGATTTTGTCCTGAATAAGGACAAAAATGTAGAGCCCCTGAGTGCACTGGTCCCAGCAAGAGCACCTGCTCACTGCCAGACATAGAATGAGGCCTCTGATGCACACGGCCATCCCACAGCAACTACAGCATTTCCAGCATGATTTCTTCTTAGCTTTCTTCTTGAGCTCATTGCTTTTTTCTTTCCCGCAATCCATGGTGCTACGTTCAGCTCCTGAGCACGGCAGCTCTGGAGGAGCTCCTGCAGCTGGGTAAACACTCCTGAGTGAATGGGGCCCTTCACAATGGAGTCACCAGGAAATCCAAACACTGTAAAGGCCAGGAATTCAGCAGGGACATAATCATGTCATTACAACCCAAGCACCAGGAAAACACAGTCTGAATTGAGTTACACCCCAAACAATAGGCTTTCTACCCCACAGGTCTCCAGGAGTGGCTCTTTCCCTCTTGACTTCGTTCAGCCATTCTGCAGACGGATATTGGGATCTTCCCCCTCCACCCAGGATGTTTCAGCTAGGCTGCACCAGCCCCACTCCCCTTACAGTCCATGTGGAAATAGGATGGAGGGATGATAAATGCAGAAATATTAACAGGTTGAATTCTGTCCATGTTTCTGCCGGGGTAAATGTGAATTATGACAGTGAGTTTACTGCTGATTTATACCAACCAGGCTGATGGAGAGCTGGGTCAGGCAGAGGGTTATACGGGCTTTCAGGCAGCAGGATGAGGAGCAGAAGTGGAGGAGTCTCTATTCCATAATGTTTTTCCCTGGCATGTGGGAACAGGTGTTGGAAATCCAGTGTCACTTACTTCTGTCTGTGCATTTGTACAGTGGCTTTGGCCACTGTGGTCTCTTCTGGCTCTCAGATTCATTGCTTAGATTCATGCAAGCTCCCTTTCCCCAGGACGTACTAATGGTATATATTTTTCTGGAACGCAATTGCATGCAAAGCAACTCTCATTAATCTCTGTCCATTGCTTCAGGGCAAACTTCCTTCGCTGTAAATTGCAGATTTTACCAGGATCTGACCTTGAGCAGAGAAGCCAATATAATACATGCTGATATGGGCAAACTGGCTGTGAGTCTCAAGTGAGCAAACACCAAGCCAAATCCCGAAGTCCAGAATTAGGCAGCTTTATAGTAACTGAGGAGCTGGCTCACTGTGCTATTGGCATACAGGGAAATTAATCATATCCTGCAACAACGTTCACAGGATGTGTTTGATTTATTACTAATCCTGTACACTCTTGCAGCTGCTGATGTGCTGCCAGAGGGTACCGTAATGATGCAGCTGGCACCCCTGTCGTGACAGCCATCAACACAGCCAGTGCCTGGTGTTGGATCCATCATCCTCAGTGTTTGCTACCTGAGCTGAAAAATCAAGCCCTGGAGCTGAGAGTTTAAGTTTGTCTCCTGTATAAATAACAAGAATTTCATATTCTTATACATTCTTATCCAATGATAAGAATGTATAATGTGCCCAGAGCAGGGGAGCATGTGTAAAATAATAGATATTTCAAAATACTCAAATCTGCAGAGTAAAACTGATCTTGGCTCAGCCTATGCAAATTTCTATCACCCAGCTGCCCCATGCTGGGCAGTCAGTGGTGGAGGTGTGTGGGGAAGCTGTGCATCACCCTGAGGCCAAGATGGTTTGTAATCAAGAATGGAAAGACACAGCTACAGCAGCACTGTCTTCCCAAAACACATCTGACCCTCATGAGATTAGGCCATGGAAAGAGGATATGGAAGAAATTAAATTCTCATTCTCTGAGGGTTTCTTGCCTTGTTTTAGTCCTGGGCCCTGCCTGATAAAAGGCATTTTAGATTTTAAAATTCACATCCCAATGTTTGGAAGAACTGAAATATATTTACTGCGACAGTATTTATATTACATGTTTTTCTTAAGCTTTAAAAAAAAATTGCAAATTGAAGCTTCTTCTTCTTTTTTTTTTCTTTTTTTTTTTTTTTTTTTTTTTTTTTTTNTTTTTTTTTTTTTTTTTTTTTTTTTTTTTTTTTTTTTTTTGGGAAAGTCAAAATAAATAGTTGTGAATTTTCCCACTTTTTTCACAACTAAATATGACTTCCAGGGTATTTTGTCATGGGTACTTTCTCTGCCAAAATACTACTTTCATCAACACCTTTCCAGTTTACCAAAGTAGTCCCTTTGCTCAGGGGCTAGTCATGCAGACAGCATCAAATGTACCTGCTGACCAGGAAAGGGCTGTGTCCATTCTCACACCAATGGTACCAGTGACAAAAGGAGATTAGACTTATTCAGTTCAGCTCACTTCCTGTGGAAGAATCCGCTTTGTGCAGATCACAAGCGTCTGATTTTCAGAGCAAGGGCGATGTGCTTCCAAGGGTGAAGATGAAATGCAAGGTAAGACAGCTTCTGAAAAGGGTCCCAATGAGCTCAAGGTTGCTTCAAAAGACCTTTCTTCTCTAGGATGTGCAGTGATGTCATGAGTTAGGCCTGGCTTTAAACCCTTCAGTATCAGAGACTGAGTGGTAGGACTGGTTTAAATGCACATAACTCATAGCCATGGACATCGAGATAGAAGGCTTTACCTGTTTTATTTACATTGGGATAGTGTTTTTGCCTGTTGTCCCTATCTCCTTCCACCCTGGCCAATAAAGCAGGGGAAAGTTGGTGCATGACAGGAGACCCTTGCATCATCTGGAGACCCTTCCCCAGGGCAGGGTCCTCCTCCTCCAGCACAGGCAGGACATCTGTGACCCAGAGTGGGTGACCCTGGGGCAGAGATCCCGGTCAGACGTTGCCCGGCCTGGCTGTTAATCATCCCGCAAGGAAGGGGAGCCGGCTGCGTAAATCGTGAAATGAGGGCTGTCAGCATCAGAGGGGATCCGCACTGGGGATGACAGCCATGACCTGCTTTTCATGCTTTCTCTTTTTATTTGGTGACGTGCTGTCATTCAGTGAATAATCTGGAGTTTTCCTCTCGGGGGTTTCTCCCTTGTTCCTTCATTACTGAGGATAACCAAGGTGGGGATGTGGGACAGCAGTCACACAGCTTCAAATGCCCCAAACACAATCTGTTGCAGCTTGGTAACTCTACTCATCCTGGAGGCATAAAGTTTTACTAAATGATGGTGGTACATAATGCACAGCACCTTCAGGGTTGCCTTCAAAATTCTTTCAGCATGGTCACCCACTATCCCAGGTTCTCACTGAAATACATCTGTCACTAGAGCAACAAATATACATCAGTTTTGCACATAAACATATGCATGTGTGTGGGGAAGAGTCCTTAAAACAAGCAAACTGCCAACCTTTTTGCAGCAACCTTTGGTTTTATTCTGTGGGCATGTTCAAAGAGGGAAAAGTTGGTTCTGAGTTAGGACGTTCCTTATTGTGCCAGGAATGGAGATAACAGTCCAAAAAGCCAATTCAAACACTTCAGAAAAGTGGGGTTGGTTTCTCAGCCCCTGTGATTCAGCATTTACTCGTTGCTTCAAGTTAATGCAACCCTGAGTCTCCATCTGAGCTGAACTAAGATATCTGTTTGCCTAAATGTGACATTTGGCCCAGGGTCTCTCGGCACTGCACCAGGGAAGCATTAGGCACCAAACACTTCACATGATATGCAGCAGCATGTTTAGCTATGTGGACATTCTGGCCAGATCTCCCAACCAAAATCTACCATGTTCAGCAGAATCTTGCTTTAATCCCTTCTAGCTCATCAAGCTGTTGATAATTATAAACCATAATTATATTATAATAGTAAGTCATCAATTACTAGAAACTACAGAAAGAGAAATGAAAACATTCTCTAAATTCATGCTTTTGCAAACTGATTTTGACAGACTCTGCTGACGGTACCTTGCATCTGCCATACTGAGCACAACAGCAGAGGTCACTGCCTAAATGGGAGTTGTATTTTTATTTTAGTACATTGCAGATCTTTAATCCTGCAGAAAAGGAGGCTCAGGGGTGATCTTATCTCTACAACTATCTGAAAGAAGGTTGCAGCCAGATGGGGGTTGGACTCTTCTCCCAGGCAACAAGTGACAGGAGAAGAGGAAATGGTCTTAAGGTGTGCTAGGGGAGGTTCAGGTTGGACAGTGGGAGGAATTTCTTCACAGGAGAGGTGATCAGACATTGAATGGACTGCTCAGGGGGGTGGTGGAGTGTTGCTGTTGGACACGAGAAAAAGATGAAAGACTCCGCATGTTTTCAGAAGGCATAGAGTGTGAGTTTATTCTAATTCTTACTACCTTTTATAAGGTGTTCCAATACACACTTAACATCATTGGTGAATAGGAACAACACCTCTCTAATTCCATTGGTTAGACTAGATAAACAGAACCCGAGGGCAAAAACACTACCTGGAAAAAGATTGTTTTGAGAAAGATGGTTGTTTACCTATATTGTTTTGAGAAGAAGCTTTCCTGAGAGATTTTTCCCTTGGGAAAAGATCAGCAGCTGCTAGCAAGCTAAAAATCTCTCAGACTCAGAAATATCAGGCCCACAGTGAAGTCAGCATCGTGAAGGTGTTTAAGGAAAGCCTGGACATGGCACTCAGTGTCATGATCTGGTTGACAAGGTGGAGCTTGGTCATAGGTTGGACTTGATCTCAGAGGCCTTTTCCAGCCTCACTGAGTCTGTGATTCTGTGATTGCTGTAGGGTCCAGCAAAAGGTCTGGATGCTGTAGCACAGGGAGAAATGTGCCTTTTCACAAGCGTTTTCTGTGCCCACATAGCACCCAAAATGCAGGGGCAGCTCCTCCTACCTGGACAATGTCAGATGCAAAGCAGAAGCAAAAGTACTTTTTGCAGTGATTTTTCTTGCAGCCATCCTCGGGGGTATCATTCCCCAGGAAGCCTCAGGTGGCTTTGGGTACTCAGTGCTTTCCACAGCTACAAGCTCAGGAAAGGGTCAGAGCATCATGGTTGCTCAAAAAAGGCAAAGCCCACGGAAAGCTGGGCTGTGTGTATGCTTCCAGAGTGGGCTGGCATCCTCAAACACCCCTTAGCAATGCTGCAGCCGTAATTATGGTCCTTAAGCTGCTGCCAGTAGTGCCAGGGCACTTGCTTGAAGAAGGAAGCAGTGAGATACAAGCCACTTGCTCCCATTCCATTGCTCAAGCTGCCAGTGAGGCACAAGGAACAGCACTGGAGGAACAGCCCTGTCTGCATGGATACCCATCCACAGGGGGCTGCGCAGCGGGCGCTGGGTTTGTCATATTTATGTAACTTTAGGCTCTGTTTCAGATGAAGACAGGAGTTTGGGCAGGCCAGCTCCCTGGTGCTGCTCTGTAATTCAGTCTAAATGCCACTCTTCCCTTGGAGACAACCAGAGGCCACTGCAGATTGCACCGGGAGTTGGCCACAACCTTCAGAAAACTATGGAAAAATACGCTGTGTCCACCATCCTTTGTCAAAGCACTAAATAACAGCCTGCCAAAGCTGGCAAATATTCCATGGAAGGCACAGGAGGCCACAAAGTGCATGTTTTATCAGTCACCAGTACAACATTTGCATCTGGCAGAGATCCTGCTCTGCACCCACAGCCGCATGAGTTATCAGTATTAGCATTGCGCCTTGAATGCGTTTTTCACCCAATCTCCTCGTTTCTAGGGATGCCATTATAAGCAGAGGACCTGGTTTTATTAATAAGTAGCAAATCAATCCAGCTATGCTGAGGACAATCCAATTATTGCTTGTAGTTACTGTTGGCTGAAGAAGTCATAAATAAATGAGCATGGTATTTAACATTTTAGTCCCACCATAAGCACCTGGACCTTTGTGAAGCGCCTGGCTCTGTGTGAATGGCTTGGTTTAGGGAGGATTTTTGGTAGGCATGGCAGGGCAGCACTGTCAGAAGATGGATTGTGGTGCTCCATGAGGGCCCTGACAATTGCAGGATAATGAGGGTAAATGCAGGTACTTTTTTTCTTTTGTTTCCCAGGATAAAGGTCAGCAGGGGCCTCTTCCTGCTCCTCTCATGCTCACCCAGTGGGAGCAGAGGGAACATGTGTCAGTCCGTGGGTGCAGGAAAGCCAAGAAAAGGTGCTTTGTGAAACCCCAGACAGCTCCCAAAGGGACAGGGCTGAACATAGGGCTCACTTTCCTTCTCTTACCACCATTACCAAAGCATCCCAGATGTTTGGTTTTGGGTTTCAAACCTTATTTTGAGAGGGTTTGGGTTGTTCAGTGGAAATAAAGCATCCTGCAGTATACTGGTTACTCATTACCTCATTAGCACAATGATGTATGAACAGCCACACAAGCACAACTATGCTCAGCTGCAATATAAACACAGTCACTGCTAAACTGAGTCATTTTTAAAAGTATTCCTTACATCTGGCCTTCTTTTGTTTATTTTTTTACCCCTTCTCCTCTCCCTTTCCCCCAGACTGCTTTCCTACTTGTGACTTCAGTTGTCCCGTTTTGTGCAAGCTGTCACAAGTGCTGCAAGGAGGGAGGGTGTCCCAATGCAGGCAGCCTGCAGGGCCCTGCCACACAGAGCCTGTGTCCCTGTCTGTGTCCCTCTCCATCCCCAGCCAAAGCAGCACAGAACTCTGCCACAGAGTCCCCTATGCTGTGGTAGTGGTGAGGAGGATGCTGGTGTTTAACTTGTGCACTCATTTATATGCAACTGTAGGGTCAAACGAATTATTTTTTCTAAGTTATTGCTATTACTACCACTATGACTATTACTACAATCATTATTATTGTTATTATTATTATTATTATTTTTATCTGTTTCTGCCAGGAAGTGTACAAAAATGGCATTTGCAATTCTGCACTGTCCTTTATGTGATTTTGTTCCTGATCGCTTTGTAGTGCAGAAATCAGTTTTCTTCACTAGTCTGGGAAAAAAACTAGTGAAGCATCAAAGCAGGTGGCAGCTTCATGATTCTGTTTTTCAGAAGCAGCAAGCTGTCCTCAGCTAGCCAGCAGTTTAAGGATTTTGTTTTGGGGGAATAAAAGGATGAGAGGGAAATGGGGTATTTCCTATGGATTGCCTTGTTTATTTGCTTGGGTTTGCTTGTTTTTCTGCAAGGGGAAATCAGCAGGAAAAATAATTTCTAGCGAAAGCCGTGAAAAGCAAAGTCTTCCAGATTTCCCTCCAGATATTTTGTACAGCCCTACATAAAGTATTTAGTCAGCTGCTACTGAAATCAACTCCTCTCAAGGGTTGTTTTTTCCTTCCCTGACAGCAATGGAATGGCCTGTTATGGAGTCTCCACTCTCCAGGTCTGAGTGCTGGCTGTATTTTAGCTGAAATAACCATTGAGAGCTGACATCCTTGTTCTTTGGGGGAGCCTTGTAACATTGTTCTCACTCCCATGGATGTAGGGGCACAGAAAGCCACAAGGACCAGCCACATCCTGATCTCCAGAGCTTTTTCTGTGGGGTTGAAAAGCAGAGCAGTGGCTGCTGCAACTGTCCCAGTTGCTCTAGAGAATCAAAGAATAGAGCACACTGCACACAGATCCAGTGCATCATCCTTAAAAGTTAAAAATCTAGCGACATGACTTGAAAAACCTTCCTATTTCTAGGTAGGCAGTAGCCCAGAGGCCTGAATTCAGAGGTCACGAGATTTCTCACTTGCCTGAGGAAGTGGCAGCAGATTTCTGTGTACTGGCACAATCCTCAGACTCAACTGTAGGTCTGCACCAGCTCAAAATCTGAGTGCTCTTCCTAGAGGGTTTGTTCATTTATTTTGGCCTTGGTGGAGGTACCCAGCCCAGCACTGGCAGCTGCAGGAGCAGTGCTATAAGGGCTCTGGGAATAACCACAGAGACACCTATGTGATCACCTCTGGAAAAACCCACCATTCACCACCAATTATCACATTCTAGGTCTCAAGAGAGGCTACAATTATTCCCTGCTCCAAGTCTAGAGCAAATCAGCATTTTTCCAGTAATTGCAGTGTAGTAACTATTGGAGATGTTGACTTTTTAATAGCAAACACTGCTCAAGCATTAGATTTACAGTCATGTTAGTTAGCTTTAGTGACTTGGGAATCAATTACCTTGCTGTGGAACATGACCAAAGATTATAGGGTAGCCCATGTAATAATTTACACTGCCATCTAGGAGGGAAACTGTAACTTCAGTGTTTCACATAGCCAGACTACCCTGTTTGCACAGCAATAATTCCAGTAATAACAGCCATAAAAAGGGAAAAGGGGAAAAACAGTGACTACAAAATAGGGGGAGACCTGTGTAGAGAGCACTGGGAGGTGTTGGGAACTTTGCCATTCTCAATTATTTTTCAGAGTGATAATGGTGGTAGCATTTGGTTAATGACTGTGTTTTCCCAGTTCAATTCACTTGGGTTGATGCTGCACAGCCCTGCCCAGGAGAAGGCTTGTTCCAGCCCAGGCACTGGGACACAGCCACTGTGTTGTGTCATCAGCAGCACAAATCCCACTGCCAGCCCTCACTCCCTCACTAACAACCTGCCCTCTTGATTGGTGCCAGCACTGCTGATTTCAGGATCAGTTTTATAGGCAGCATTTTGCCCATTTTCTGCCCACCTCTCTGCTTCCCAGCACTTGTTCCCACACTTAACTCTTTTATCCCACTTGGGGCAGGAAAAACTTGTGCCTATTTCTCCAGGCCCCTCTGCACAAAGAAAACATCTTTCCTTTAACTCCTTTGAAACAAGACCACCCAGGTCCGCTTTTCAGTCTGTGTTTCTAAGCAAGTTATGGAGAAAGAACATTTAATTAATGTTTTTCTTCCTGCAACAGAGTTGCCGCTGTGACCCTTTAACTATTGGCTTTGTTCATCTTTCTCTCATTTATTTCCCATTTATTTCAGTCCTCCCTTCACATGAAGCTGGCAGCTGAGCTTTTGGAAGCCTCCAAGTACAGTAGTCCCCTCACGAAACAGCAAGCAGAGAAATTATATAAAAACTGGTTACTGTCATTATAAAATGAACTAGGATGGAGCCTTCCATATGCAAATATTCATCACCATACAGTAAAAAGTTTATCCTGATACATCAGACAAATCCCTTGACTATAACCAGCAGAGCACACTCGGTTTTCAAAATTACTAAGGTTCAAAATTATTAAGACTGCTTTAAAATAATGGAATTAATAAAATGCGTAGAGTTGGGCTCTATTCTCCTTCACCTTCTGGATTCAGCCCAGAAAAGCAGGTTTTCAGAAAAATGTCATCTATCATGAGACTTGGCAACCTTGCACTCTCAGACCATAAGGTCACTGTCACTGCAGCAAGGCAGCTGTCTCTGGGATGAGGAGAAGGGGCAGAAATATCTGACTGCAAGCCAGGGGACAAGAAAATTAGGATTGCTCTAAACGAGGAGCCTGAGCTACCGTGGGGAAATAGCATCACTGCCTCTCTAAGGTGGTCCAAATCCAATGGGGACATGTGATCCTACTCCAGGCACCTGCTCATCAGGTGGGGACATCCAAGCTGTGGTCCCCAGAGAGCAGCACAGCCCTGCCACCATCCACAGTGGTGGATCCTAAGCAATCCTGTGCAGTCAAGGCATGGGAGAGCCTTTTATCATTGGTTTCCCTGGTTATAGCTTGAATATGCAAAGGATAATGTATGAATGCAGTCAACTCCCAATGCAGGTGTTTGTCCCAGTTTTGGAGGTGCATTTTATTTGTATTTAGTTCAGTTAAGCAGTGATTGCAAACATCAGGGACTGTGGGGCATTTGGGTTTTGTTTCCTCTCCTACTCTCATACAGCTTTCCATGAGAATTGCTGCAGAAATTCTTGTTTTGCCTGAAAATATGTATTTCACTAACCATGACTGTGTTCAATTACTTTAATAACAACCCTTCCAACACACTTAATGTGAAAATGTTTTCAATGTACTCAAAATCTTATCAACAAAGAATGCAGTCACCATCACTGTGTTCTGCAAAGCCAAACCACAAATATTGGTGAGTTTATTGTATAGCTTAATTGCCAGATATCCTTTCTGACCAATGGAATATGCTGCTATAGCTAATCTGAATAGAAATTCTTGCCATATTTTGAATGAAACAAGCCCAAAGAGTCATTGCAAAAGGTATCACTTAAACAATAGTTGATTTGTGTGTTATGTCTGAAATCTCTATTCACCTCTCATGGTTTAGTGAATTACACTTCACATCCTTCTTAGGACAGAGAGAAGCATGTCATGATCAAACTCAGGTTATAGGTGAAGATAGAGGGATTATACAAGCTGAAATGTCTCTGAAAAATAGGTGGGAGAGAATAGATTCAACCATAATCACAACTTTTTCCATCTGAAAAAGAGGCACCTAGTTCTCCTTAGCCCAAAGACTGCAACAACACTGCAATACTGCAGAAACTACCATTATAGTAGCCATCAAGTACTGGGGATTTGGTAGTTGAGAAGTTCAGTGGAGCTCACCAGTCTTCAGAAACAAAATAACTCCTGTTTCTCACTCCCAGCAGTCACGGTGGTCATGGGGAAATGGTGCTACTACAGTGCAAGTCCCACATCTCATCCCTGAGGTAGTGTCAGACACATTACAGATGTTCTCAAAGTGGGGATTAGATTTATAATGTTGACTTTTTTATGAATCAGCACTGATCCATCCTTTCCTGCAAAAATGGAGCAGGGGATGACAGGCTGAGCGATGGGAGCATTTTTGAAGCCACAGCAACGAGGGTAAGATGTTCACCCTTTTAACGCAGAGGCTCTGTGGTTTGAGACCTCCCCATTCAGGACATAGGAATTTCAGTTTCTCATCTCTTATTTTTGGGGGAAAATATCTACGCCACTTATCCTACAGCCTCACATATGTCTGCAAGGCCTGGTACAGTCATGAGATGAAAGACATAAAGAGTCCTTTAAGAGTCATCAAGACTCTCATGTCCCAAACAGCAGCAAGCAAGGACTGCTAAGTCCCATCACTGGGACACTTCCAGGCTCTCCTGCCCTTCTCAGGGCTGGTCTTCAGCAGCTCTGGGTCTGTGTGGCCCATGCAAACAGAGTTAGACATCACAGGGACATCTCAGGTTGGTGCAAACCATGCAGACGCCGGGATGCTCAGAAACCAGACCACCACTGTGTATGGAGAGGAGAGGAGCAGCCTTTGTGAAGTGAGCTAATCAAACCCTTCAGTCTCCTTAGCTGAGAGTTAATGGTCTTTGTGGTGACCACCTGGACAGGGTATCAGGAGAGCTGGAGTTTATCCTGGTGTGCCTCGGTAATGAAAAGGAAATAGTTTTCAGATGAGCAATAGAAGCCCGTGCTCCCAAAGACATCAGATAGGCAGCAATCAGACTCAAACAATAAATCAAGTAACATTTAGCCTTTACTCTAGCAGAGCACCTTTATGACTGGTTCTGTGTTTATTTGGAAGAGATAAGCCCATTTTAAATGTTTTCATATTAGATGTAATTTGGGTGTTTGTTATTGACTGGGTCTAAATGCAAACATGAATGGTCTGGTAAATATTTTCTGACATATAAGATCTGTTCACTGCACTTTTATGACATGAGGGCTTACTTGCTCCAAGATTTATTTTCTGTTCCCTTCCTCTCTTTGTGGGGATTGCCTCATAAAGATTAAAGAAAGTGTAAAGTGGAAATCACTGATAAAACTGTCAGAAACGGAGCAGCCTTTGTTAATCACCGATTCATTAGCTGGGGGAAGAAGAGGGGTCTCGAGCCAGCACAAAGGGTTTGGTGTCACAAGGCCTGTGATTTATTCCTACATCTGTCTCTCTCTCTCTCTCTGTGGCCAATTTGGTACAGGATCTTACTCAGGTAAATTGATCTCTCTATGACTCCATTTTCCCATCTGTTCAACTGAGGTAATGATCTTGCCTTACAGAGATAGTGAAAACTTTCAATAAGAAAAGGTTACCTGAAAAACCACACCTGCATCTGAAATTAGGCTACCCCCTACTAACACCTACAGGAGCTTTCCCTGGTTTTGTTTGGTGGGCAAGCAATGGAGTAGAGAAAAACACTTGAGGAAATAAAGTAGTATAATCCAAAAGTAACAGAAATTGGAAAGCAAGCTTACAGTACTTTTTATTTTAATTGCTAAAATTGTCATTTTACTGTGTCACCTTAGTATTTCCTGAGCCCTTTTTTAAGGTTGCAGTTATGTATTGAAACATTGTCTGAATGGCTTTTTATTTTTGCTACATCTGTTTAGAAAAATCTTTTGATAAGTATTTCGATACCATATTGAAATGTTATCAGGATTTTCTGCAAAATATGAAATAGAAAGCTTTTCCATCTGGTGTAAGTTTTACAGTCCTCAGTAGAAGGCAGTGTAAAACTACAAAAATATTATTCAGATCTGAAATCATGTGAAGTATAAAGGCTATTTCAGTACAAAAAGCCAAACAAATGAGAATTGATTTTGATTTATTCCTCCGCGCAAAAGAAAGTACGTCATTATGTAGCTCAGTGCAAGAAGTACATGTAGATTTTGCCTAACACGAGGCATGTTTTTGGGCTTGGCTCTCTCAGCTGATTCATTCGATGTTCTTCCCAATTACCTGTGCTGGCTTTTGGCATCAAAGAAGGCTTCTGGCTGACTTTCACCAGCACCAGTTGACTGCAGCATCTGAGGAAGGTGTGGGGGAGAATAATTTTGCCTTTTTCCAGCCTTGTTCTCAGGTTCTTGCCATTCACTCACCATTTGCTCAGCAGTTCCCCTGCATGGATGAGGTTGTTTACTTGCCTTTGGATGAAAGAGGTTTTCTCTTATTAGCTGCATTTTACTTCTGCCTGCGCTGGAGCCATACTGGTGGTCTGAGAGCATCTCTCCAGGTCCCCCCCAGCCAAAAAGTGCTCTCTGCCAGTGCCATGAGCATCTACTGGAGTTCCTGTTCCTCCCCTGGGGAAAGGCCTCTCCATCTCCTGCCAGATTATACCGTTTTCTGACCCAGAGATGGGGCAACTGAGAGGCGTTTTTAAAAACTTTTATTCCATTTTCAGTTTCATGTGAAGGGTGAGGCAATACAGATGTTATAATTCATGCCATCACAATCAGAAGCCAAACTATTCTCTAATTACAATACATTATAAGCATTTCTTGGCCTATCAGCTTTTGTTACACAATGCTGTTAATGCCTTAAAGCTAATCATCTAAAACTACTCTTCTAGCATGTATTTGTATGTAAACTTTCTATCAAGCTTTAAAAATTCTCTACAGATCCATTTCCCACAATCTCCCACCACCACCAATCCCTTTTTATGGATGGAAGGGGCCCTTGCCACGTCTGCTCCTTCCTGCATTGGTTTGCTTTCAAGCCATTTCAGGTGAAAATGGCAATATTCTGTGAATGGGAAGAAGTTTCTCAGGCAGAGCTTTGCTCAGATCTGAAGAAAATGGAAGCATGTGTCCCCTCTACCTCATGGGAGAAAGCATCTGTGAGGACTTGACCCCCATCAAGGAGAAGAATCCCTCATCCCTTCCATTCCGCCTGCAAGGACAGGTATGGCTCACAGCATGTTCCATCAGGAAGATTTCCTTCTTTCTTCTCCTGGGTCCCAGACCCAGGTGGGTGCAAAGAGGAAGGAACTGCAAGAATGGCCCCTCTCTCCAGCATCACTCCACTGAGCCCGGGAGGGCTGGTGGCACTCCCAGCTCCTCTTCGGCCCCTTGTGCGCACTTGAGCTGTTTGCTTTGTTTGGCCTCTTGGATGCCAGGATTACCCGGAGCTAACTGGGACACAGGGGACTTACACGTGACTCCTGTCCGTTTCCACACCAGCCCCGGGCTGGAGCTGGAGGCAGCAGGCAGGATTTGCCAGCCCAGGGTCATTGCACCAACCAGCTGGAGTTGGCTTGTCCCCACCATCCGTTTCAGCTGCCTCGTGAGGACCGAGCTTTCCTTCCCCGCATAATAATCCTGCCAGCATGCACTTCCCTTGCCTAATGAAGGGAGGATTTATTGCACCAGCTCTCTGGGAATGTCGAGGTCTGCTTCCTTCCCTCTTCAGCTCTCTGAGATCCTTTAAGTAGAGTCTGTGTGAAAATTAATCAGACGCCCTGGAGGCTTATTTTGTCCAAAGCTAAAGTCCTGCTTCTCCCTTTCCCCCCGCCTTTTGTGCCCCAATTACTTAAGGGATTGTCCTGGAAATTAATGAAAGCATGACACGGGAATAACACCCACAGTTCATCTCAGAAGGGAAGTGTTTCAATGGAAGGCTTGCCTAGAAACGTCTCATGGTTCACCCAGTAAACCTGGAGATCTTCCCAGTCGGAAGCGCACTGTGCCATGACGGTGTTGCATGTGCCCTATCCCCCATGGTTTACAGGTCCAGACCCAGTTATGAATCAGGTCCTGCTGTGAGTAATTCCATTTTACTTTTTTGAATGAGATCCCTGTGGTTTCCACCTGGTTTCTGAAGTCCTCAGCATGAATTGTCGCAAGGTCACAACTCATCAAAACCTGTTTTGGAGGAAAACGGAGTGATGGGGGCAGGCCTGGTGGTGGTACACATAACCCTCCATCTCTTTTGTGCTGGCCCTGGTCCATGGAAGGGGGTGAGGGCAGCCTGGTGGCTTGGGTGACCAACTAGGCTGTGTCAGTCTCTTTTCTACCTCCCGATATTGAGGCCCATTCAGTGTGTGGAGGATACAGATAGTTTCAGATGAAAAGAGGTGATGCCATTGCTTCTTCTCCAGCCAAACTACATCAGAGCTCATGAGCAGTAAGACCATTTTATACCACGAATTTCAGAGGGACCACGTGAATTAACCCAATGGCTAACCTGACATTTCATTTTCTAGGTCTGGCTGACCCTTGTCATGGCTACAATAAGTCAGCTGCATTGATTTACAGTGAAATTCATGTGCCTCACAGCTTATATCATCTCTGGAAATGGATTTCAGCTCCCAAGTTACTTAGGCCCATGTTGCTTTTTAAGTTTTGAGGCTTTTTAATCTTTTACTGCCACTCAAATATTATGAGTTAAGGGTTGTGCAATCAATGAGAGTTAGGCCATTGAACACCTTCCACAGGGAGGCAGGCAGTTAGACACCTTCAGCAAATCCTGAATGTTCTTTGCAAGCATTTTCCTCACCTTCCTTGGGTTTCAGATGCACCATATGGGGGAAATGGCATTGACTTCTGTAAAACACTGCACCTCTTACGGATGCAAATCATGGAGTAAGTGTGAATATTACTTCATGACACGACATCTCGTCCAGCCCGTTAGTGCTAATTAATGCAGTTCTGGGTGTAGACAGTATTCATTAAGCTTTTCTGAAGCTACTAGAAATGTTCATGTAACAGCTCACACATTCTGATGGCACCCACAGTCCTATCACCGCGTTCCCTGTAAAGTGTTTTGGTTCTTTAATCTTTGCTAACAAGAGTTGGAATGAATTGTCAGCAGTAATTCTCCAGCACAAGGCCATGATGTTTCCTCCTAGATTTATAATCAGGAACCAAGACAAAGGAATCAGCATGGTTTTATTCTGGCACAAAGGCATCTGGTTGCTGGAAGCTGGATTTTGTGTATGTCAAAGTTAAATATATGGGTTGCTGTTCTGTTTTTGGGACTTGCCATGATAGGAACCAGCTTGGAAGAAGCATGGCCATTCCCTGCTTCTAATCATTGCAATGACAGCGGCTTTGCTGCCTCCAGACTGGATGTTTGCCACCAGGGTGTATGTTTGGGTAGTGCCAGCTCCAGAGACCTTGTGAGATTATGGAATTTCTTTGAAGAAAAGGACTTTTGCTGCTGCTGCTGAATTATAACTAGGAAATTTAGAGAAGAATGTGCATGAAATGACTAAAATTTTTGCCAGGGAAGAAACTCACATCTGGCCAGTTTTTCTAGGAAAGAAGGGTGCAATGGATAAATGAGAAGAACTAGGGCAAAATCCTTGTCCAGTTCTGGGGAAAAATCACTCTTTCTGGTTGAGTAATCATTCAGCTCTTGGCAAGGACAATACTCCACTGTCTTTTCACATTATAAGAAACAGTTCCCATTTCTAAGTTCTTTGTTAACTCCATCAGGTACCTAGAGGATGTTATCTTCACTTAGACAAGCAACTTATTTTTAATACAAATGTTGCTTTGTGAATTAGAGGATAAAGGAAATGTAGCAGGAATATCTCCCACCATTGCAGGAAATGTTAAGCACTTCCTTTTCGGTAAGTGTTGTTCATGTGGCCTTGGATGGGTAGGAGAGGTCATCTCCTTGAAAAGAGTATGAGGAAGATGCAGCTTTAGGTTTCACAGCTTTGAGGGTCGAGCTGCTCTTTGGGCACACCCCCCTGTAACATGTGGCATGAGTAAAGATGCTCTCTTGCTGTCTCCAAAGTATTCTAAAATCCATGCCTGTTTTGTGCCAAGGGAAGAGACTGGACTATTGTAGAGAAGTGGTAATTTCAAACTAAGTGTGATGAAACTCCCTACACTTGCTCTGAAAGCAGAACAGTACAATTTTGAGCAGAGGGAACTTTGTTTTCTAGTATTTGCTGCTAAGCATGAAGCAAATTACTTTCCTATTAGGGGCTCCCAATCTCTGCTGCTGCTTATTTAACCTACCAGGAGAGCTGTTTTTTCACCAGGTAAAAAAAGCTGCCCCGCATCCTGGGTCTGCTCCGGGTTTGGAGGCAGATCCTGCCAGGAGTGTTACCTGGAAGGGAAACATGTGCCATAGAGCAAAGGGTGGGGAAACTGCCTTGAGGCTTTGCTAGTTGAAGGATCATCCTACCCCAAGGGCAAAGTCCATGGCTTTGGCACATTCCTAGAAAGCAACAAGCACAAGCAGGCACCTGTATGGTGAGTGCACCTTTGAAGTAGCTTCACCTCCTATTTCAGTGAAAATCCACGTGAGAAGATGATTTTTCCTTGCTAGTTCTAATCAGGGTCAGGACTGAGTCATTGCTGGTGTTCATGCTCTTCCTCAGCACTGCACACAGAACCTGCTTGAGACACGTTGTGACCTCTGTTGAGGGAAAGAGCAGAACAGCATTTGGGAGACAACTTGAAGTTTTACCTTTTTCTGAAATTATAAGGTTTAAAATTCCAGGAAGTTTTGCAGTTTGTGTTCTGGTGGTTTGCCCTTCAGGGTTGCTTCAGCAGCTGGATGTACATGTGGATTAGAGGAACCCATAAAACCACAATCTTTACCCTTGCAATGGAGCCATGGTCACCCTGCATTTCCTGGAGCAGCGATGGATACCTTTGCTGCTTCTTGCCCCTCTGTCCTGACCTTGGGATCACCTCCAGAGCAGAGCTGGGCCGCCTTAGCTATTTGGTCATAACCCTCAGCAGCCAGAGGTCAGAACTGCCTCAATATTTATCCCCTTAATCAAAGCCATCCCCTTGGGTGGAGCGAGCTGGATGGGTGAGCCTGCCTGGGGCTGCATACAGTTTATTCCTGTGTCCTTTAAAACAGCAGAGGGAACTGTGCTCATGCATTTGGTTATTGTATCTAGAAGGACTTTGCAGCCCACTGGCCCCTTTATGTCCAGAGAGTACATAAAGACTCATGGTCTTGACTTTGAGTCTGACAGCAAATCAAACCCAGCAACACCCCCAGTTAAAATGAGACATTCTGCTCCTTCACCACCACCATGTCAGGAGAGTGACTTTGTCATCTCCCTGTGGGACAAAGAGGGAAATGTCCTGCATCCCCTGAAAGCCCCAGATCCACCCTCACCGTGAGCATCCTCGTGGTGGCATGAGTGCCAACTGAAAACAACTGAAGGAAAGTGCTCACCCCTGCACCTCCCCTCCCAAAGCAAACCTCTTCCCAGCCAGTCTGTTCCAGAGCATGGCTCAGCAGCTGCCTCTGGTTTTACCCAGGGAGAATAACCCCAATCCCAGAGAGAAAATACTTACAGGTGGGCAAAGCAGTGGAACAAGAGCTTTAACCACAGGCATCATGGTGTGGGTGCTTCAAACTGTGCATGTTTAAATCAATAAATCAGCACTTTTTGGAGGCCCACACATACTGTCTTTCTTGACTGATCTAATGATTTAATAGTGACACCTTTGCATGAGGGCTACTCTGGTGCAATGTGTGGAGATGTTCTATTGCTGGGCAGCATCACCACTCTTTTACACCATCACAAGCTGCACCCTTCACCCAGACAGGACCAGGGGGAAAAATCACCAGAAGGGAGGCTGCCCTATTTCCTAGGGATTCAGCCTGGCAGGAGCTGCTCTGTCTCCAGCCCCATGAGTGCTCCAGGCCCGTGCTGCCCTTCTCTCGCTCCAGCCGGGGGGTGCTCGGAGCATCCCCGCTGCTCTCACCCGTCTCCGTTATCATCTCAAGGTGTGCACGCGTGGGCAGGGGGGTGGGTACCGCCATCCCGCACCCTTCCTCCCCGCGTCCTTCCATCCCTTCATCCCCTCATCCTCCTCCCGGAGGCGAGGGGGAGCCCAGATGTTGGCAGGCCCGAGCCAGGTTCATCTGTTTCACATGACCCAGCGCCAACTGCTGCTCACTGCCCTCCTCCCTCCTTCCTCCTCCTTCCTCCCCCTCCTCCTCCTCCTCCCTCCCCGGCTCCAGCCTCGCAGCCTCGCAGCGCGGCAGCGGCCGCGCAGGAGCCGGGCGCCGCGGGCCGGCAGGCGGGGAAAGGGAAGAAGAAGGGGGGAAAGGAGGGTTCCGGCATCCCGGCAGGGAGGATGGGCCGGCCCTAGGAGCGGCCGGGAGCGGAGGGAAGGGCCGCGCATCCCGCGCTCCCCGCGGCGGAGAGGCGGGCGATGGATGCGGGGCGGTAGAGCCGCGGCCTGGAGACGCGGTGCGGCGGGGATGCGCTCGCCCCGGGCTCGGAGCTGAGGGGCCGCCGGGGCCGCCGAGGCAGCGGGAGAAGGTAACGGGGTCTTTGTCTGTCTGCCGGGGGGAGGCGAGGCCGGCCGGGGCTCCCCTTGCAGCCCCGGCCCCCGGGGAAAGCCCAGCCGCAGTGTGCGGGCTGCTCCACGCCCCCTCCCTCCATTTACCTCAAACGGAGAGAAATGTGGGCAGCAGCTGCTCTGCCTGTCCTTTCCAAAGGAAAAAAAAAAAAA
>VYZR01006699.1:2168-16330 GCA_013400675.1 Oxylabes madagascariensis
TTGGTTGTCAATTTTATGTTTGTGGCTTCAAAAACGCTGTATTGTTCTGCTTTGAAAAGTAGATACAAAATAGGGAATGAGTACAGTAAAAGTATCTGCATTTCAGAATATGCTGAAGGTTATTTTCAGATACAGTGCAGGGCTAGAAGAGATAGCCATATCATCCTTCTTTGAAGCAGGGTAAATTTAACCTCCATGGCTAGCATATTCCAGGCTTCTTATCCTCAGTTTTTTGTAATACCCTAACCTAAAGAGGTTTTTTACCCCGAATTAAAGCTGTGAGTAATCTTTTTATGTATGTGTGAAATGAAAGAACAGTTTGTCACTGTTTTCATTACTGTAATACCCAAAATTTACTGTTTTCTACCACCACCTTCTTAAAACTAAACAAGTCTGTCTTTCCAGTTTTTCCCTAATGAAACATGTGTTAAGCTGTGTCATTTTGTTCATTTGGAATTTTTACAGTTGGTCCCTATCTTCAAGTATGGAATCTGAAGCTGCACCTGGTTTATCAGGAGGCGATATTCATAGGGAAGAATAAAGTAGGGTAACATACTGTGGAGAGTAACAGTCATAGTCATGCATGACATAGTTATTAATATATATAGCAGCCAGATTTTCTCTTACTTTGCTTGCAGCACAACGAGTTTGGTTCCTGGCTTTGTCCTCGGTTATAAACCTGAGGTAATTTGTAGCATGCTGCCAAAACAATTGCCCCCTTCTGGTCACCCCCCCTTCCTTTTTTTTCTTTTGTTTTGTTTTGTGTTGTTGTTGTTGTGTTTTGTTTTGTTTTGTTTTTGTTTGTTTTTTGTTGTTGTTTTTGTTGTGTTGTTTTCCTTTTTTTCCCCTCTCTTTTCTTTCTCTCTCTCTTTTTTTTTTCTTTTTTTTTTTTTTCCCTAATCCAAGTGCTATATTTTCTACCAATCTCTACTGAATTTCTTTATACTTATTCCAAGCATTTCTCCATTTGGAATGGCAGTCCTGTCTCCTAAAGAATTGATAAGCCCTACCCTTTAAACTGTGAGCTAAATTCACAAAATTTAGTTATCTGACACTCACTATAAAATACTAACTATGATCAGGGCCTTGCTTTGTTCTCACCTGCTACCAAATTATTGATGCCTACTCAGAATATTGAGAATATTTTTCAGTTGTGCTATCCTCCTTATTGTCAGTTCACCTGTAGCCTTTCTTCTTGGGTGAGGATGTTTTTCAGGACAGTCCAGCATCAGATTGCATCACATCTAATGCCTGTTCTTCGCCATTTGTAATGATGAGATCTCCAGGAAGATAAAGCCAGGATATTCAGTGATGCCAGGTTGGAGGACAAGAGGGACTAAACTGATATATTACTTTTTCACTTTGAGCAAGACTTCCCAGAGATGTTGTGCTGTCTCCATCCTTGGGAAGTTTCAAGACGTCAATAGATAAAGTCTTGAGCAGTCGGGTCTGATTGTCCCTCATTTGTGCAAGAGGCTGGAGTGGAGACATGCTAAGGTCCATCTATGTTTCTGTTCTTTCCCAAATCTGATCTTTTTACTCTTTATGTTTGTCCTTCTGAGATTTTGATGGTTCTCATATCCCAGAGCCTGCTTTCAACAGGTCCCTGTTTTCTCTGGGGGAATCATCATCAGATGTTGCTGATGTATCAGAGATGTGTAACTTGTTTTACCAGCTGTACAAAGCTTTAGGTTCCACCTGATTTCTTTCTTTATTACAACATATCAGTTCCCACATATGATATTGTCTATGGGCAGTTTGCTGGTGGCAGCAACACTTGTGAGCAGTGACAAAGCCACGGTGACCCTGTAATTGCCACCTTCTGGACTGTGCTTCTGCACCTGAAGGTGGCGAGCAGGGCCATGCAGTTATGAAAGGAACCTCCTCGCTGCTCTGTGCCTTCATCAAGCCTTTGCTCATGTCTTTCTCCTACCTCCCAGCTACCTTGTCCATGAGATGTAACATCTTGGTGCTCCTTCTCAAAGGAAATGATTGAATCAGTCTGTGCTACACCAGGGTTGTCATACACTACCTGGCACAGCTCACTTGGGGCAGTGTCTGTCTGTGAACGCTGCATAGTTTTAACTTTCAGTGGTGAACTGATCAAAAAAAGCTCTTACGTTGAAATTTTGGGTGGACCTCAGAAAAAGTAGGCATGCGTATTCCCATCAGTGACTGGTCCACATCCATCACTTTTCCCTCGTTCTTCTTCCACCTTGGCCTATTCATTTAACCTTATCTAACTTGCCAATGGAACTGAAAAACCAGCAGGCGTTCCCTCTCTACTGGAGGAGAACAGGCAGTTGCCAGCCCCTCTGCTGCAGAAACCCTTTTTCCTTCCTGGGATGCTGCATTTATCCATCTGTTTCCCATCCACTGTGGTGCTCAGGGGTGTGTGACCAGACAGTCCCCCCTTGGCCCCTGACACCACCTCCCAGCACTGCACTTCCAGGGGAAGGCTGCCCTTCCTGCCACACTCTCCGCACTGGAGGGAGCAGGGGCTGGTTAAAAATATATTTGGGAGCAGATGGTGAGGCAGATTATTGTTCATCCTAGGGCGATGATGATGATGTGCCAGCTAACTGCTGGTTGTCTATCAGAATTAATCAGGAGCTGTTGTGGCACATGATCAGTGAAGCCACTGCTCCCCCTGGGAAAAGGGAAGGAAGAGCAGAGAAACAGGTCTGTAAAACAAATTGTTGCAAAAGCACTCGCTTTGAAGATACAAAAAGTTTCTTATGGAGAAAAGACTAATAAGAAAAACAGGAATGTTTTTAGGATTTGGGTTTTTTTTTTTAATATACTAATGCTTTTTTGTATATCTGCAGGTATGCTTTGCTTCTGAAAAGCAACTGAGAAAACTTGATCACTTTCTTCTTGCATTTGTTTCACTAGAATTGCAGATCATCTGAAATAAAAAGATATAGGAGGTTTATAGGGCCGTTACAAGCACTCTCTATTGCTAGTACGAAACGTTATCCATGAATGCACCTGTTTTGGATTTGTGATCAGCATCAGAGGAAAGAACTTGACACTTGCTGTGCTCAAAACACTTCCCAAATGTTCAATCTCTACACTCACAAAACAGACAAGGCAAAAGCTGACTCAACCCACTGAGCTGCAAGGCCATATCAGTTCTGATGCTTTAGCAATCGGAAGGGTAGTTTATCCATGTTACCTTCTTTTTCACTGAAGAGGTTAATGAAATGGTTTAAGAATAATGGATCAAATTAATCAAATGGTGGATCAAATTAATCAGTGATAGATCAAATTAAGACATAAAACAGCAAGTACATTTTTGGTTATTGTTTTGTAATGAAAAATAACTGTCATTTTTGATCACTTAGTCCACTTAGATAACCTGTCAGTCTATTTTGTTGAGCTACTACCATGTGTTAAACCAAGTGTCTTATTTTGTGTATTCAGCTTCTGTTGTCCAAGCTATGTCATGGCATCTCCTTTCAGAGTCCACCCAAACTGATGTCCAAAGATATGTTTTGCTGGGGTGTAATTTGTGGAAAATTTATGCTTTGTTTTGGAAGATGATATACTAAGTATTTTTTATTTAAGACTGTCAGGTCTGTACAGTCTATCTTAAATACCACATTGTCCACAAATATACAGTATAAAACACAAAAATTTAGATGAAATTTGTTATTTCTTCACATTTTTAATCTGTTCTTCTTTTATACTTTCTATTAAGAAGGTGGTGCTGTTTTAGATTATACCATAATCTGGGGGTTCTGTCTGTATGTAAAAGGGAGTGTTAAGGCAAGCCTGAATTCAACTGCTTCAGCTTTTTTTTTTTCAGGTGGTCTAATTTGATATGTTAGAAGTAAGACAGAATGGCATAAAGAGAGGCGCCTCTGTACTCAAAATTTGCAGGTGTCAGGGAGACTTTCTGTTGCTTTGTCTGGCATTACTGTGAGCATCATGAGTCTCTGTCTTTAACAGTTCCATGAGTGAGATGGCAGATCACTGGTGGGTTATGTGCAACAGCAGTAATCTGTAGATCAGGAACCCTGTTAAAATATTCCTGATACTAGCAAGTCATTTTCTCTTGCTTGGTGTAGAAAATGATGAGAATTAAACCAAATTTTTTTTTTTAGTGGGGTATTTCTTGTTGTGCATAGATCAGACTGAGCTGGAAAACTAGTCTCACTGGCTTTGTTTCTGATCAATTCTGTGTGCTGCTGCAGGAAGGTCAGGCTCTTACTATTTGGCATCTGTAGCACCTGAAATGTCCTTTGTTATTTATTTATTTTTTTGCTAAGTGAAATCATTTCAGGAACCTGTTTATTTCATTGCCCTTGCCTTTCCAAACTTCTGCTTTCGGTATGCATGTTGCTGGAGTGAGAGGATGGTTTAAAAGAAGCTGTGTGCACATGGGGTGGCTTGCTCTTTAAATCTTTTGAAGTGCTTGGATGCTGGCAAGGTGAGGTTTTGTACAAACCCTGCAGTGCGGAGGCGCCTGGCTCCATGGGTGAGCATTACTCAGTTTTACCATGAAACCCGTGATGAGAGACCGCAGTACAGAAGGCAAAAATTGCCTTTAGCTGTAGAGATATTTCTCCTCTAAGAAGAACAGTAATTGAAAACAGCACCTTCTTCCCAAGCAGGTATAGAAGTGAGAGTGCTGGGAATTTGGTCTTTGAAATGTTGCTAGCAGAAATCCGGTTTATTAACACAAGCCTGTGGCACCTGTGGCTGTTTCACCAGGCCATGCTGTTGTCTTAGTCCCTCTCACCTCTGTAGACCCATGTGGCTCCCATTGCACGAGTCAAAAGAAAAGGATAGAGAAGGTAAAAAATACACCTCCTCTATTCTTTCTTTCCCTGAGGCAGTGTGGGAGAGAGGTACCCAGACCTCAGTCCGTGCTTCACAAGAGATCCTGCCCAGTATAATGGGCCAACATTTGAGCAGCCTCAGCAATTTCTCCTGCGTGTTTCACCTGGTGCCCTGTTATTCTCTCCTGATTTCTTTTTTCAACATTTTTGTGATCCTAGTCTGTGTTAGTTTCCCTTTATGGTCCAGGTTCCCTCCTGGCATCTGTGCAATTCTTTCACGTAGAAACTGCCAACTTATTTCTGTCCATGGCAATTCTGGCACCGTGCTGCAGTTTGGAGCTTAGCTCAGTCCCGAGGAGCCTCTCTTTCCATTTATTCTCCCTTACAGTTAATGAGAAAATGGGGTCCTCCCTGGCAGCCTCTGGGAAGCACTGCCCAAGCTTTTAGGGCTGCTCCCATTACTCTAGTGACTCTGCATGGACAGAGGGAGGAAAGGTGGTCAAGCACTTAGTGCTGTCTTTGGAGGAAGCTTTTCCATCACACTTCTTTGGACTTCACTCTCTTCTGCCAGCTCTGGCCTGAGGCCCAGGTTGTGTGCAGGAGGTGCTGCAGTTGGGAGCTGGCTGGGCTGTAATCCTTCCCCAGCCATAAGAGGTGGCCCTTCATGGAACAGCACTGGGACTAGTTTCATGTGGCATGTTGTTTTCACAAGAACAGGAGAGCAGTATTTCCTTTGAGAGTAAAGAAGAAAGAACTTCTGCACAAAGGAGTTTCTAAAAGGCATTACATTAAGGAGAAAAGAGAACAGTGGGTGGCATGACTATCCAGGAGAAAGTCTGAAGGAACAAAAAAAAAATTCATGGATATTTCTGTTTCCTTGATGGCAGGTAAGAAGTGAGGCTTCATGTGCTAAAATGTGAGAAATACAGAATGGATCAATAGATTGATAAAAATACTGTGTAAGGCAGCGGTTAAAAGGTGTCACTTGCAGGGAAAGAGTATGTTCAGAAGTTTCTTAAGGGATCTGTTACCTTACGTATGGCTGAGAATCCAGGTTAGTTGAGTAGAAAATGCCGCCTTGCATCATCTTTCACAGTACCAGCAGAAAGTCAGCTGAAAAGCAGCATTCATTCTTATCACATACTGATGTATATTTTTGCAGTGCTGGGGTACCTTCAAAAGCTGCAAGCTAGGACCATGATCTCTTCCACCTGTAAATAGTTGGTGAATATTGCCCATAAATTATTTCAGACCTTGAAGAAGGAGGGTATTGTGATGTCTGTTCTGATAATAGTCTGTCTTTATTCTTAAGTAACCAATATCAGAAAAACTTGCTTTGTTTGTTGTGAAGGGCCTCCTAAACCTCTTGGAAAACAAAAGGTGAAAAGTGGACTTAGGAGCAGCTTGTGCTTTTGGTGTTTCCATTATGTGATGTTGTTGAAAATAAGGTTGGAAACAACATGCTGGCTTTGAGCTCCTGCTTTAATTCCTCTCTCTTGCTATTTCCAGCTGCTGCAATCCCAAGCACTGGTATGGAAACACATTCTTCTGATATTAGCCCTGTTAGCCTTTCAAATAGTGCCTTGGGACCATGGTTTAAGGATTTTGTTCCTGCTCTTTGTGCTTAAATAGATTTCTGGTGTGTACATGAGCAGATTTGCATGAAATGCAAAGTCTCAGCATCTACTGTGTTCCCTTGGGTGCCCTTCTTTTTAACTGGAGTTTATTATAATGAGGAGAAAATGACATTTTACTTTTTTTTTTAATTAATCTGTATTGTTCTCTGTTGGTGGCCCTGGGTGCTGATGCAGGAGATTTTTCTTGCTGCGCATTAACTCTGATTCTGAATGCTCTGAGGAGAATTTGAAAGTAAAGGATTTAAGTTGTTGCCATTTCTGAGCAGCGGAATTTGAAGGCCTTTTGGTCTGTAAGTGGCAGAGAGGGTGTGCCAGAGTTCTGAATCTCTCTCCTCAGGGAATGTGTAGTATGATACTGAAGAGATTTGGTAGTGGCAGTGAACATGGAAGAAAAGATCTCTCTGAGAAAATCAGAAGTGCTGGTGTAGTTTAACAAGTGGATCTCAGGCATGGGGAAAGTATTTAACATTTGCCATTGCCAGGGCAATCTAGAAGAAGCCTCTGAAACCTTCTGTGTCCCTGTCCCCAAACACTTGAGATTTTCAAGGAAGAAAAACACTGGCCTTATGTATTTGAAGGTGTTGCCAAGGTCTTGGCAATTCCTCCTTCTATTGTTAACAGCAGGGTTCATTTTGTGCCGAGAGGGTCCGGAATGAGTGCTAGACACTATTCTTAGCCATCTGTAATAACATTCTAGCACCACCATTTTTCCAAATTATGCCTAGGATAATGTAACTGATGAAGTAAAATCTGCTCTGCAGCTTAACAGAGGGACCTTTTGTTTCCAGGACTGCCAGTCCCTCAATTTTTATGCATTTACACACTGCTCTCAGAAAGAATAAATAATACATGAACTAATGCATTGGCTAAGTGAAATTTCCTTCTGATTATAGCGAGACACTGTTTAATGGCAATTATAAAATATGTTTCTTTCATCTTTTGCTATTCCTGCTGTGTGTTGAAGAGTATGCCTTTATCTCTTTTGTTGTTGTTGTTAAGTTACTATCTTGTTTTTATTTTTTCAACAAATTGATCATTTTTCATATGTTAGCAAGTTGCAGTTTTGAAACCTCCTGAATACATTTCTGGCAGAATTACCTCATCTGAATCAGAAATAGTGCTACTGGATGAGTGCCCTTAAATGAGGTGGCTGCTACATGTATATTACAAGAATAGAAGCTTTGAAAGGAAACTGATTGACATTTATCCCAAATGAAATGTTTACTCTATGTTTAATACCTGATGGCCAATTCAGTACTCTGAATCTGTATTAAACATGTTTAATATGAAAATGTTTAAGAAGCATTATTAAGGCTCAAAATAGGTACTTGAAAGTCAGAGCTGTATCTTGGTATGCAGGTATTATGAAATGGTGTTGAATTGTGTGGTGAAACACTGGGTTTTCTACTTACTAAATTCATAGAATAAGTTATTTTCAATCACCCATTTTCAAAGGCTGATTTGGAGGGTAGGACTCCTTCCCAAACCTGTAAGCTAGGGAGTTGAATGCTGTTCCAGGAACCTGGATTTTACTCTCCTATCTCCACTGTACTGTCCCATTTCATATTGAACAGCAGGTCAGTGAAGACAAGCTGTTGGAAGGTGAACAGTCATTGCTCATGCTCTAATTCACAGAAACCTATCTTAAAACCTTATGGTGTGATACTGAGAAGGATCAATCTCATAGCTGTTGTCTCAGTAGGATTTATCCTAGAATATGTACAGACCTGAGAAAAACTGCATTGAGATTTGAGGCACATAAAGTTAAAAGGAGGGGTTTTTTTTTACTTCTTTGTGGAGTCTCGATCCCATTTGTAAACAGTAGATTACACAACTTTCTTGATAATCCAGATATTGTGGAAAAATTAATAAAGATATAAAAATCTTTTTTCAGATAATAGTATTAGTTACATTTTTTGTTCCTAGCCCCATTTTTAGCTGAAGTGCTGTGCTTGACATTTTCTAAGATGCACTCCACATGCTTCCTCACTCATCTGAGGCAGAATTGTGATAGAAAAGATGTTTTAGCAAATTTATGTCTAGGATCTAACAATAGGATATGACCAGCAGTGTATAGTATTGGTTGTCGCGGTGCCTCCTGCCCATAATGGTAATTGTATGTACCTGGTATTAGGCCTTCAGAAAAGGAGGAGGGGGATAGGGAAGATGCTGTAGTTCATGAACCTGTTACCAGGAGAGCTGTCAGTCCTGGGGGGAGGATCTGCATTTAGCAGTCTGCACTGCTCAGGCCTCACGCAGCGAGCGTGGTGATTAGGGTGCTGTGTGCTTGGCTCCGAACTGCAGCCACTGCACTGACCTTCTCTGGGCAGCACTGGCCCATGGACCTTGCAGTTCTCTGCTTTCAGGTATCACCCACATATTCTGGATTTGCCCTGTCACCGTCTCTGACCAAGGCTACTCATTTCAATTGCAACATCCTGTATCTTGTTTATAGTTAGAAATTATAAAGCAAATTAAGTGAAGCGTGATGCATTTTGGATTTCAATGGCAAAACTGGATGTTTTATTACAGAAGTGGGTCAGTGAATCTTCCGAAAATGCTGACATTTTCTACCCATAGTTCAGTGTTTGTTTTCGTGCTGTGAGTTCTGACAACAGGGTCTGTTCTGGGCTATCCCAAACAGGACTAATATAAGAAGTTAAGCTTTCTGTGTCACGTTTCAAGAGGGAGTACTGCATTCAGCCCTGGGCTGTGGAGTGGCCTCAGGAGCTTAAGATCCAGTGGACCATGAAACCTGTCTCAGAAAGATGAGATGTGGCATTACATTTTATGTAACACACTGTGCTCTGTTACTGGCTCTTTTATTGCATGTGTAGAATCACTGAATTACTTGCAAGAGAGAATGGTGTATTGCTGTGGTGTTCAGGAGACAGCTTTTATTGGTGGATTTCTCTTGTTTTTTTCCTAAAGCAGCTGCATCTTTGGAACTCAGATGTGGATAGGAATGTGCTAGGCTCTGTGGTTTTCCAGTACAGTGAGAAAAGAGGGATGGGGCCAGGGAAGGCTACCTGATGAAATTACCAGCAGACTCATCTTTCTGTGTGGCAGGAGTGTATTTCCCACTCAGACACACTGGATTGCTTTCTCGTTGAGAAGGTGAGAACAGTTTGATGAGGGCTGAGAAGTCTGTATAAGTTTGGGAGTCACTGAAGGACAGCAGCTGCCGCAGTCTAATCTGCGTGATG
This sequence comes from Oxylabes madagascariensis, assembly GCA_013400675.1. Lineage (NCBI taxonomy): Eukaryota > Metazoa > Chordata > Aves > Passeriformes > Timaliidae > Oxylabes > Oxylabes madagascariensis. Next base: position 11,799 of record VYZR01006699.1, read on the forward strand.
ATTAATCCAGTTAACAACCAACTGTTTTACCAATTAGCTCTGTTACCAGATCAGTCCATTAGAGTCATTAAAACTCTCTTTACTTTCATTTAACCCCTCAGCTTGCCACTTCTAGTAGGTTGAGTATCCTTATAGCCTAATGTAGAGTATATTATGGTAATTGATGATCCAGGTCTGTTGTAGCCACTTGGCCTCCTATTTGTGTCTTTAGTGATTCAGCAGAGATATGCCTTTAGGTGCTGCTGTAAACAGTCCTCTAAATCTTAAAAATCAATGATAAATGAAAGGAACTTAATTATAATTTGTACTGACAGCGCTGCCTATTACTTCGGTTGTTAAGTATTTTCGCTACATGAGATTGGCTCATTGGTGGAGGGCTGGCATAGGAATTGTTCTGTGATTTTTGTTCTGTTCAAAACTTTGTCAAGCACTTTCGTATGCTGAGTTTTTCTCATTCTATGCATCTGACTGTGTTTAAATTGCTTAGGAAAATTTAATTAAAAACAGTTTGGCTGTATTGAAGAATGGGCTGATAAAAAAATTGAAGGGGAGGTCAGAAAAATGTATGTTCTTTTGCATGTGAATTATTGTTCTGAATGACAGGTTGTGCTTTGAAAAGATCATCATCTCTCTGGCTTGAAACAGGAAATTAGTTTGATGACCAGGGCTCAAATCACGAGGCAGAATTAGTTGATCTAAAAGTATGGGGCAGAGAGGCACAGGAATGAGGAGAGGCTGAAATTGGAAAAAGAAGTCCAGGAAAAAAAGAATGGACAGAGAAGTCTGAGAACTGACGCCCAGGCTGCAAAAGCAGGACAGATAGACCAAGACTTGCTTGCAAGGAGAGTAGGACCATCAGAGAAGGAAAAGCCCTGAACTGGGGTGGGAAGCAGATGGGAAGAGCTGGATAGGAGACTTTAGGCGTGGAGCTAGCAGGTAGAATAGCAGATTACCACAAAGCACCTCTCTTTGAAGAAGCAAGAGCAGCACCCAAGGTGTTTCCTTCTGATCCTCCCTTTGCTACAGGAAGCAGGCTGGCACGGCATCCTGCTCCCCTGCAGCACTAGCAGGTTGTCTTCTTGCCTTTGGCGAGTCAAGTGGCAGAGGCCTGTGCGGAACTGAGGGCTCCAGGTCTGCACATGAACCATATGGCTCCTGGCACAGCATCCCATGGTGGGAGGCATTTGTCTGCCTTCCTGGTGGTAGGAGCCTAGGAAACTCCCATCCTTTCCTCGGGGTCTTTATTGTCTCATTTTAACATCAGGTGAAGCACTCAGGGTTGAGGAGTGCTGAGCTAAAGCTGCCCTTGCATCCTGTAAATTTTTCTCTGTGACGTAATTCCCCCCTCTGCCAAAATATGCTTTGCTCAATGAGAGAGGAGTTATGCTTATAGAATGCGCTTTTTGTCTGGCTTGCTGCAGAAAAAGGAAAAATGCAGTGTAGGAGTCAGGGAATTACTTGAAGAAAGTGGATGTAGAAGCCACAGGAACATGATCTGATCCTCCAGGCCAGCTGAGTTTGTGTGGTGTTGAACTAGTCATTTTAAGCTTTTCAGAGGCTGTCATTAGCCATTGTACTTAACTCATTGGAGATGCCCAGTCCTAGAGCCTGAAAGAAGAGTGGTAAGAATACTGCACATTCTGTTCTGAAAAAGAAGTTTCAGAAAAGCATCTCAAATCAAGTACTGCTCAAATCAGCAGATACTTCTGAAATTGTGCCATCTGTGCCTCAGCTCACTCACCATGTAATGGTAATAATGCTACTTCTAAAAGAAGGTTGTGGGAGATTTTGAAAATAAATTAGCTTAATGTTTCGTGATGCAGTCAAGAATAAAGAATTGGATGAGGGTGAAGGCTGGAGGAATATAAAGGAGCTGAAAGATTATACTATGAAGTACAGTGTCATGCACCTGCCATCTAATGCAAATGTGTGCTGTAAACATGGAGTTCATCAACTGGAAACTACAAAAGAGAAGGAAAGATACAAAGGAAAAGAAAGATCGGAGAACATTGCTAGGTCTTGTGATAATTGCGACAGCACTTTCATGGTCTCTTACAATGTGATCTTAAAAGGTCTCAGTGGCTATCAGAGAAGCACTGATGCCTTTGAGAGCTCATCTGGACACTTGTCTATACTTCCATCTTCACAGCAGAAAGATGAGAGCAAACTGGAGAAAGGGCCAGTGAGGCTGCTAGCAGGGTCAGAGGAATGGGTGGCCAATTTTAAAATGTAAAGAAGACTATATGGCCTTGCAAAATGAAGACTGAGGGCTGAGTAAGACAGTGTAAACACATCTGAAGGATTAACAGCAAGATGGAAACCGGATGAGATGAGGTACAGTTCTTGGCAAAACAGCCATTAGCTTTGAGATGAATGGGAATAAGTTGAGGTTGAAAATCAAATTGTTCCTTAAGAGAGTAGTGAGAGTCTTGGGCAGCATCCCAAAGGACAGAGTGGAAGACCCGTTGTTGGACTGGAGGTGAGGCTTGAACCCTTTGACAAGGGTGTAAGCAGGGCCTGGGCTCAGACTCAGGAGTCTATAGCCTGTTAAATGTGTTAACTGTAGCAGATGCAGCATGCACACTTGGACATCCTGCCTTCAGTGCGTGTGGGTGGTTGACCTTTTCCTTCTCTCAAGTGAAATCAAGTCATTAGGAATTATCTCTAAATATTCTGGCCCCATACATGGGAGCTTGAGCTGCTTTAGTCTTAGTAAGCCTTGGGGAGCCAGATCACCAATGTATCTGCCCCACAGACTGGGAGCATATGAGGAGATCGTTTTCAGATGGCTGGTTTTTAACGTGCAGCCAAGAGCTGTCTGTTGAGTGCCTGAGCATGTGCTCAAAGAAGGGGATGTATGTGTTCTGTGTTAGCATTTCCAAGATGCAGAAAAGTCTCATGTCTGTTTGCTCCAGGATATCTGTTAGTCCTGGTTTCTGCAGCATTTTGGAATTGAAAAACTGTTGTGTAAGGGCTGAAGGAAAAAATACATCGTTGGAGTGGAAACATTGCCATTCTCAGCCTTTGGATGGCTTCCACTTCATGTTTGTCACATGCAATTCATATCTGAAAGGAACATGTGTCACTGCTGATGTGATGTGCCATGTCATAAAAGCTTTGGTGACATTTTCTGACCCCTTAAAAACTAACGAAAGAGGTTTGCAACTTGTAAATGCCATCTGCCATGGCAAAGCAGCTTCCCAGTTCTCTAATCACATATGCCTCTTGTGAAATGCTGCATCACCTTGAAAAAAATCAGCATATTAATGGAGGATGCTTGTCTTTTCATTCATTCCCAAATTCTGTACGTAATTCATCTATTAACTTTTTTTGCTTATTGAGAACCCTGAAGGGTGGAAGTTGCAGCAAATCCATGATAGCTTTAGTAGTTCTGTTTCATTAGAGCTGTATTTATTTTCTGATTTTTTTGGTACTCTGAATTGGAACCATTCTCCCTATGGTTTTAGTCTTTTGCAGATACTCATGGGGTTCACAGATGGAAGTGTGGAAAGTCTGAGCTGTCACAGGAACAAGTACCAGAACTTTTGGGGGGGCATGTAAAAAGAGAGGAGTGTTCTTCATTAACCTGTGTTTGTTCCCGTAGTCTATTATGGAAACTGAGATGTGCTAATTACTTTAAATTGATTCAATTTATGTCACACCGATAGCCTCAGATGTGGGATAAGGAGACAAAATGTTGGATTCAGTTTTTGCTGGGCTGACAGCTTANATAAGACAAACTTTCTCAAGAGAGGATTTATTGCAGGAAATGTGTCCATATTACAGGCCACATACACAACACGAGGTGCATTAATTTCTGAGTAACAATGAGCAAAAGCTACTTCAGATGGTGCCAGGGTACAAAACTGCATCTATGGAGACTGGTGAGAGGCAACAGATCTCGCTTCTGTCATAAACAGTGCTTTTGTGTTTGCTGAGACGAGTGTGAGCATTGTTTAGCCCTCACCACCAGCGCTGAAGAAGTTAGGTCTGTTTTTATCGCTGTATTACAGGCAGGGAAGGAGGTGTGCTGAAAAATGAAGTGACAACACTAGCAAATCTGTGTAAGCAGCAAACCAAGATACCAGAAGCCCTGGCTTGCCAGCCTGTCTCATTACATCATACCCAAGTGCCCTGGGCAAACCCTGTTCTTTTGACTGTTTGTACATAGCATTGGTGACATAGCAGACTTCAATACTGATTCTAATTCTGATTTTTATACATAAGATTATTATTTCCGTGGCAGGACCTGTCCTCAAGCTCATTATTGATAGAAAGATCTTGTCATTTCTTCATTGGGGTATTGAGAGGTGAGGGTAGATGTGCACGGGTGTCACAGAATGGATAAATAAAAAATACCACCCAGGGACAAGAGAAATCAAGAAGCCTGTGAGCATCACTCTGGATGTCATGTTCTGAGGTGGCAGGGGTATGTTGTCAGTCCAGCACTTGCAAGACAAAGTCATTACAGTGTGCTGCTCCTTCCTAGCAGACCAGATGGAAAGGTCCCACTGTGCACATACTGCCCCAAG
>VYZR01006699.1:20669-54000 GCA_013400675.1 Oxylabes madagascariensis
CTGCTTCTTGCCATGCTGCAGCTGATATGCACACCAAGCCCTTGGCCCAATATTTTAAAAATGCAAACTGCAGCTGCTTGACAAAGCTCTGAAGGTGCCACCTATGCTGTCTTCTATCTCTCAAATACTTATGTTTTATCTGTTCCTTTTGCTTCTCCCCAGCTTTTGAAACGAAGCTATCTGCAATCCACACCTTGTATTTCAAATCCTCATATTACAACCTTCTAGTCTGAAGACATTATTTCTAATAAGCAAGTTTTTTTCTTCTGATTTTTCCCAACTTGTTACACACCTCTTCTTTTCAGGAGAAGACCATGTTGGAATCAAAAACTCCTTAAAATGTTCTTACCCATGGGAAATGACACTTTCTTTCAGAACATTCCTAGCTTTACAAAAACAGATGATGTTTAAATAATGCAGAAAGATGTGGGGAGCTGTCAGTTTTGTCAGCTGTGGTGAAATGTGATGCACTTCTCTGTATTTAAAAAAAAATTAATTATACGCATGGGGGAAAAGAAGTGTACCATGAGGGGAAGCATTCCCACAGTGCCTTGGGATGCTTGGCTTTAGTTAATAGGAGAGCAAGCAGGATACTCTTTTTTTCTCTCAGGCTAACCTTGAGAAAGAATGTTCCTCATATATTCATGCTAGACAGCTTCTAATTAATATAATAAAAATTCTTTGTCTATTCATAGTCTTTTTCTAGCCAAGAAGGTAGGTTTTTTTCTTCTTCATTCTGGTAGAAAAACAGAAGCAATATGAAGAGCAGAAAAGATTTTTCCAAGGTCACTCAACGTGTCTGTGGTGATATGGGGAATTCTTTGAAGCCTTTTTACCCAAGCTGAATCACTAGACTGCTTTAAAATCCCTTTTCAGTAGTTTAAGTAGTAGAGCTGGGCTAACCCTACCAAAAAGAGAGTAATTTTTCAGTCTTCCCTTTTTGTGTACAGGAAATTATCACAGCAGAGGCCTGGTGCAGTCCCATGATTAAATAGGAACGCCCACTTACTTGACTCTTAAATACTTAAAAAACATTGTAAATGATTAATTACTCTGTGCAAGGAATGACAAAATAAATAGACAGCTTTTTAAATGCTTACTTGAACACAACTTGCTTCAGCACATACAGTGATTTAATTATTTATTAACTCTTATTAATTCAAAGCAGTTAATTCCATGAAAGCACTGCTGTGAGATTTTTTTAAAGTGCCAAACCCTGGGTTATTTATTCTCTCTGTTTTTATGGAGTCTTGAGTGTCTGAAATCATTGACAAAACTGACATTTGGTGATTCTGAAACAAACCGAAAAGGTCACAAAATGCCTGCATCTTCTCTTTGCAGTAACTTGGGCAACTTCACGTGTTTTCAGGAGAATTACAGCTCTATGTGGCCCCACTGGCATTGCATAACTGTCATTCACCTGCCCTGGGAAACTGGGTAGATCTTCATTTACGTTCTCCTAAGAGGTTGCTAATTTTCTTAATCATGGGAGAGCATGAATTAGCCCCACAGGTTTCAAAATAAACCTGCTTTACTTAAACTCTGTGGTTTTTGAAAAATTATGGATTTTAATAACCCTTCTATTTCCTTGTGTCAAAATAGCATGAATTCAATTAACAAAAAATCTTCACAGAATTAATTTTCTGTGGTCATGCTGTCAAGAACCATGGGTTGTCTGTTGAGAAGTTGAAGCTCTTAAGAGCTGCGCAGTGAAAATGTGTTTTATCTCAAATGTGGCGAAAAAAAAGAGTTATCCCCATTATCCAAGACCTTTCTTAATAGTCTAGTCAGGATTGAGATGAAATTTTCAAGTTGTTTGCCCACTGCATAGTGTGGTTTCTGTGGGCCATCCCTCAGCTGCGTCAAGGGCTATTTATGTTGCCTGTAAAGGCAGCTAAACCACTCATTACAGGATTTCCATCAGGGTGAATAGAACAGACTAAATGTAGCCACTGAGCCGCCACAGTTCCTGCCTGCAGGGTGGCCAAAAAGCAGTTTGTGGATCTAAGAGAGAAAGAGAGATTTAAGAGATCCCTTCATCTGCTCTGTGCTGCCTGTAAGGCTGCTCCCACTCCTGGCCTTTTGTTGGTGCCTGCTCCATGGTGTCTGATCCTGTACTTTGGAACAGGCTACTGAACAGTAAGTTCTCTTCTTGCAGAAAGAAGTGTTCGCCTGCTCAGGTAGTCTTGGGGTGGTGCTCACACCTACCAACAGTGTCACTGAAGATAAAAGGACATAAATTGAGGCACATTTGCCAAGCTCACTGGGGTCCAAAATTAGACAGAAAGTGTCTAGATAGCTCCAACTCAGTGTGGGACATTGCAGTAGATCAGGTGAGTAATTAGTACTGTAGGTGTCTCTTGGAAGTGTTAATTTCATTATTGAAACGTTCCTGACGTCATGGAGTAAGTGTTTTGTGGCTAAATGGTTCTGTGTAGGAAAAAAGTCAATTTCGGCACACTTAGAGGGGCTTCTGTGCAAAAGTGTTATTCGGTAGTTCCTGGCACTCCTGAGGGTTTAGTGTCACGCTGTAGTCATGGGGAGGGAGAGCTTGGGTGAGAGCTGCATTGTGCATCCTGTGAGGAAAGTGGATTACATAAAATCGTCAGGGAAACGCTGGTTAGAGATTTCTATTGTGTGGGAAGCAGAGTGGTGCTTTTCACAGAACACACGCCTGTCTTGGAGAGCTGAAAGGTACCAACACTTGAAATAACACGCTGGGAAGAAGGTCTCTATGTGGTTCCTTAGGTTACATAAGAAATACATGCGCATGAGCCTTCTGCCCCAAAATTCAAGGCTGCTGTGAAGCTCTTCTGGCAGAGCTGGCTGCAGGATTGCTAAGGACACGAGACATGCTAACATGGATGCTGTGAAGTATTTTGTTAACAGATCCCAGCCATTCCACTACTGAGAGGCTATGAGTAGTTCTCGATCAACACTGTGGCTGAACACACCAATATTTTTTATCTGGAGAAGAGCATGCTCACCTACCTGTGTAATTTCCCCTCACTGTTGTACACCTAAAAATCCAACAGAATTAGCTCATCCAACAGTGCTAATGTCCTTGCTGAACTGAAAAAAACCCTTCATATTAGTCAGGTCTTCTCCAAGTGCAACTTTATTTTAAGCTTCTTGGTTGGAGGAAAGGTCACTGGATAGACAGCAGCTACTGAACCATGCTCACTGATGACAACTGTCAGCTCAGCTGGCATCATGGAGTTTCCCTGATGGATTTACACTGGACAAGAGGAGGAGTCAAGGCAGGGCTGTTCCTCATGAAAAGCTGTAGCTACCCCTGGCAATCAGATGACTGAAATTATATGGCTGAGGGCAGACGCGGTGTGCAGCGGATTTGTTTCTTTGTTTCTCTGAAAAGATGAAATCTCATTCTGAAGTAGAGGAACAGTCACATAGTTTGGCTTTCCCCACTCTATGCGTACATAGCAGCACAGGCCAGGGTGTATTTTAGGCTCATTGCCATCATCAATGTGCAGAAAATATTTCACCTGATACCCTCTTTCGATCAGATCCAACCAGAAATGTTTTTCTCCATCAGTCCCCTGAGCTAGAAGGGGTCCTGGAGGGAAGTGTGCTGAAAGCAAAGGAGGGCTAGGCTTTGACTGCCATACCCTTCACATGGGTCAGCACCTTTATTTCTCCAGCTTTTCCATAGTGAAGACAGTTCTTTTGTCTCCTCCTGCACTCCATCAGCACACAAAGCCTTTTGTCCAGCCCTAGTCCTCTGGTTTGAAGGTGCTCTCTTCTTTGTTCTCTCCCTGGACTCCCCAGTCCTCCCAAGGCTGCGTCTCTGGATAGTACAGGAAAGGTGACTTCTCATGTACGTTGTCACTCACAATTCAAGCAAGGTGTGAACTGTGTTTATCATGGTGAGTTAACTCCTTCAGGATTCCTGTGATTAATAACAGTTCACAGCTCTGAGCATGCTGAGTCCCTGGGCCTACTATCTACCTTGGTTAAACTAGAGTGCTTTTTTAATGTGGTGTTTGATTGATGTGTGAAGGCCAAAAAGAGGCTTTTCCAAATACCAGACTGCTGTTTGACTGTGTTTTGCTGCTGTGGCTTTTGTTTCAAGGAATTCTGGGATTTTATGCTTGTTTTAACATAAGCGCATCTGCATCTCTAGTGCTGCCTCTTCTTTTCAGTGTCTGGTGGATGTTGTCCTGGCCCTATATAGGGTTTCCCACTAGAGAGCCACAAGTTTCCCAAACCAGCAAGCTGGCACAGAAATTCCTGGCAGCATGTGTTAGAACTGAGAATGAAAGTTCTCAGTGTAGATCATGGGAGATAACAAATCATAATTTAAATGTTTTGTCTAAGGAGGGGCTTGTTCTGAGAGCTCTGTTTTTCTCTCTTTAACTTCCATGTAGCAAGGAGCGTGCAGCTGGTGCTGGTTCAGGGGCAGCAGCTGGCCTTGCAGGTGGACACCATCGGGAAGCATGGACTACAAAAGGACCATCATATGAGGACTTGTATACCCAGAATGTCGTCATCAGCATGGAGGACCAGGAGGATCTGAACCGGTCTGCGAGTGAAGGAAAGCCAGCTAGAGAGAGACCCATATGGCTGCGTGAGAGCACGGTGCAGGGGGCTTATGACCCTGATGAAATCAAAGATGGTAAGAAATTCACAGAGCAGAAATACTGCTCTGCTTATACACGGCCTTTACAGTGCTGTCAAAAATGTGTTCTGCTGTGTGTGTGTGTACAGCTGCTGCTCCCAGCACTGGAGTGTCTGCTCCTCTCTGCTGTGCAAAGCACCTGTGTGTAGGCAGATGTAGAAATTCCTTAGATCCAGGATTGAAATCTAGGTCAATAAAGCTGAGCTGTCCATGAAATTTTGTGGGGGCTTCCAAAATGTTAATTAACTGTTATGTCTTCCACCTTGAGAGCTTATTGCTTCTAGATGAAGGTCTTTCAGTTTCATCTAGAAGGCCGTCTCCCTAATAGGTCACTGCTGAAAAATAACATTTATTAATGTTCAGTGACTCTGAAGTCCATTAAATCTACCAGCAGTGTTTATATGCTCCCAGCCTTCTTGCCAATTGTTTCTCAAAACTTGTTATATATGAAGAATACTCAGAAATAGAGCTCCTGGAAGTACAGTAGGAAGGTCTGTCACCATGACAGGTGAGTCTTTATTCCCTTCTGTTTGTTTCTCATTATCTCTGCTTTTATTTTCATTCATCCTGGGGTCAGGTTGTGCACAGACCATGGTCAAGATCTTATAACCACAACTAGAAACATTCTGCTTTGGCATGTGTGCTGTTTAAGCTTCCATGCCAAAATTGGAAATTGAGACCTTTCATGATTTTTACAAGAAAGAGTCAATAGATACAATCTTCAGAGTAATTTTAGGATTATGGACTGAGACTGTTGATGACCTAGGAAGAAAAGATGGCAAAAGGAAATCATGTGTGTGAACACGTGACCCTGGAACTCATGCCGTATTCAGGAGAGGAGTGGAGTATTTAGGTGTAACAGAAGTGAAGAAAATAGATGTGATATAATGGTTAGAAGATACCTAAAGAATTTATTCACATGTAATGCCTTTCAAGTGTATTATGGATCCCAAAACATTTTTCAAATAGATTAAAAAAGGTGAGATGATTGAACAACCTGCTCCTGCAATCTGTAGCAGATGTTGTTACCAGCCATGGTGAGTTCTCACTCCATTTTTCTGCTAGACATTCAATTCACCTGTAGTTTTAAATCAACTCAAGACAACTTTTGATATACACAGCATAAATGTTTCTCAAGAAGTCACTGAGGGACATGGAGGTGGAGTATCTCCTTACAGGATGGTGGCATCACTGCTTAAGCTTCTCAGCTACTGGAGATCAAAGCAGGAGCTTGTGGAAATGGCCTGAAATTGCTGCTGCAACACATAAACAGGAAGGACAGAAACTTGGGACCATTGACAGAAAAGATTCACTGCTTAGATCTGGCGGAAACAGTTCTTGCGAGCAAGAGACAGCCCCTCGGAGCCACAAAGTCAGCCTTTGTGGAGCTGTCTCTGGCTGTTGTAGTTTCACAGCTCTCAGTGTGATGAGCTATGATATTATTTCAGAGGTGCTCTCCTACAGCCTCTTATACTCCACAGTCACAAGCAGTGAGCTGAGCACACAACTACCAACACAATGCCTTTTTTCTTCCTTTCTTTCAGGAGTCTGGCAGTGCTCTAATAGTAATAGTTGTAGCCATCACCCATTACTACAACGTTATTTACAATGGAAACAGAATTCCGGTGAAATTAGGTATGATATTTTACCACAGGAAAGGGGTGACAAAAAACTGCCCTGGCTTTCAGTGCTAAATGCAGAACTTAGTTCCTTCACATTATTTTTTCATCTCAAGTTGAAAAATGTAACCAGCACATTTCTTACTGGGGAGGGGAAAGACTTGGGAGCTGCCTGCCTGGATGTGGTGCTGAAACCATGAGAGTCTGTGTCTTGGAGGAGTGGGCAAGTGGCTGCCTGTATGAAGGCAGAATGCCAACACCTCAGCTCCAGCAATTGTTCATAGGCAGCATCTTTAGGTGTAAGACAGAAAGTTTGCCACAGGGAGCCTGTCCTACTTTTTAGGCCTCATTTTTTCTCCATATTTGATTTTTTTTGTTCTGTTTTTTTTTTTATTATTAATTTTTTCCCATACTGCCTGTAGTTCTTTTGGTGCTAGGTGGACTCATAGCCCTCTCACCAAATGTAGGATTAGGAGAGGTTTTCTGTGGGATGCTACTTTTTGAGCAGAATTTTACTGTTTGAATCCATGAACTGCAGACATCCTGCCTACCAGAGCCATAGTGAACCCTCCCAGCTGTTGTACAGCCAAGTTTACTGAAAGAGGAGCACAGGCCAGGTGTGTCAGCTGGGATGTTGCAGTCCCCTTCAAATAAGAGGTGCAGGTAGGGAGCCACAGGGACCGTCTGGGCTGTGTTGCAGCTTGGAGAGCAGGCACTGGTTAGTGCTGTGCTGCACAGCTGGGCTGCAGGCTGTCAGCTGCATCTGCTTCATGCCACCACCATCTTCCTGTAAGGAGCTTTTCCCCTTCCTCCTTGGTATAGGTGCACCTCTGAGCTCACCAGGCATGGCTGCTCTAAATGTTGTTTTGTAACACATGGTTTCCACATATTCTTTGCCTGGATCCATTTCTTCTCTGTGGTAATCCTTAGAGGCAGGGAGCTCAGCAGGATAGGGCCTGGGGTCAGTATTTTAAGGACTGCTTTGATTTCTGCTCTGTAACGCCTGAGTTGGACACCTCCCTGGGGAAGTCTTTTCCAGGTGCCTGCCCATCGTGCATTTGTTGTCTTCACTTGCAATGTGCTCCTGGTTGAGGCTTCCATCTGGGAGCCACAGTGACTCTAGGCCTCCCAGCCCCTAGGAGATGTCAGTACTTGCTCTGCCATTATGAGAAATAACTGTCTCTGTCTTTCAAAGGAGAGGAGGAGTTGGCATAGAGAAAGGGTGTGACTTGGCCAGCTGAGCTCAGTGGCAGTAATTAATGAAGGTGAAGAAAACTTTCAGGGCCATCACACAGATCTCTGTGAGGAAACGCTCATTCCCTCGTGTCCCTTTGCAGGGGGCCGTGATCTGGATGCGTTCCAGGAGCGTGAGGAGAGCCGAGCAGCCCTGGATGACAATGAGGAGGTGATGCGTGCCCTGCTCATCCACGAGAAGAAGACACCTTCCGCTTCCACCGTCACCGTCAGCGGTGCCGCTCCTCTCTCCGGTGGCAACGCGAGTGACTCCGAGAGCGAGACAAGCGAGTCAGAGGAGGAGTCCCCTCCCCGCCCTGCCGCCACGGCCACCACAATGTATGGGCTGGAGGAGGAGGAGGAGGACGAAGAGTTCGAGGTGGTGGCAGAAGACCCCACTGTCACAGTGGCTGGGCGTCCACATTCTTACAGCCAAGTGAGCCAGCGCCCCGAGCTGGTGGCCCAGATGACGCCAGAGGAAAAAGAGGTTTACATAGCCATGGGACAACGCATGTTCGAGGACATGTTTGATTAACTGGTCCCCGCCACGGCATTTTTTAAAAGGTGACTTTTTAAGGCAGAGACTCTTTAGCAGAACAGAAGACTGGAGCGCATCTTCCCTCCCCTGTGCGCAGGCAAGGTCACTGCAGCTCAGCCCTGCTAATCTCAGGCATCCTGCTCCCCATGAGCGGGGGAGCAGCAGAGCTGCATGTGCCAAAACACATAGGGGAGGACGAGTCTCAGAAGTGAGGATGCTTGCAAGGTAAAAATCTGCTTCAGGGTGCCCTGCACAGGCACTGCCTTAACCCTCTTCAAGGCCCTAGCAGCTCTTTCTCCCGGTGGCTTTAAGTTGATTTTTGTTGCAGATCCCAGTGAAGTCCTCATCCTCCTCATCCCTGCTCTCAGGGTACGTAAGGGCTCCGTAGTCTGAGCAGAGTGCTCTGCAGAGGAGGGCGTATGTAACATACAGCTGCTGGTGCTCAGCGAGGGGAGAGGAGATCTCTTGTCTGCTGATCCAAGCTCAGACAGGGCTTGCAGCTGACCTTCTGCCAGCAGCCACTGGCCACCAGAGTGGCTCTTTCTAAGCAGGCCTGTAGGCAGCAACCTTTTCCTGCTCCCGTTCGCTCCCTACTGGGACTCAGCACCTCAAGGTCAGGTGTAACTTGAAACAGGCAGAGTGAAAAAGCCTTGGCAAGCACATGCAGTCAGTCAGTTTTTGTCAGTGTAACAAATGCCCTCCATGGATATGAGCTGCCAGTGCTCTGACTTGCCGGGAGATACCGTCATTTTCCAATATTGCTGCCTGTTGCTTCTGCCTAGCCCTGTCCATGAAGACGTGCAGACAGTTCGCAGTGGGCAGAGCTGCTGTCTGGCAGTGCCAGAGAAGTAGCATAACTAAGTTTTATTTGCAATCTCACCAGGGCTGTATGATTTTAAGAGGAGTTATACAATTTTGAATTCTGCTTGGCACACTCTTATACCACAGAAAGACATTTATCAGTGCCTATAGAGCAATATAATGTTTTTAATGTTTTTCTCTTTCAATTGAAAATGTTGCTTTTTAAAAATTGTTGTGTTTTCCTACATAGTACTACAATAAAACAAAATTATAAAAGAGTTCTGTGTTCCAGAGAGTAGGGGCGGCATTATGTGCTGTTCCACTTCTATGGGTGGTACAAATTTGCTGTTCACTGAGACTGTAAATCTGTTTTATACTAACTATGCTTTCTATGTTCTGCTAACCTTGTAATGCCTCCTTTGTGGTTTGATTTTCAGTTTCTCAATACTCTGAATCCTCTCTTTTTTAAATAGTGTTTTAAATTTTCTTTTAAGTCATTTTAAAGAGGAATAAATAAACAGAAACTTCTCCCCTTTGTCATCTTTCAGTTTATCTTGTGCCTAGTTGGGAATGTTGTTTACTTATAATTTTGATTTATTGGATTCAAGAAAAAAATTTGAGCTCTCCTTTGAGAGGACCATTTGAAATCCCACTTTACACTGTTTCTCCTTAGCAGAGCTTCCTTGAATGCCTCCTGTAATCTCCTGCACTTCCAGGATAGATGTTCCATTACATCAGTGTTATGTAAAAAAACAGAGGCTGGTTTTGATCAGCACTTCCATTTCTTTCCTCCTTCCTCAAGGGAAGCATTGGCTGATGGTAGAGGACTTGCAGACATCGTACTGCTGGTTAAAATGGTGTTCTTGTGTAGACAGGCTTCCAAGATCTTGTATCAAGCTTCCAGATACCAAGTCACAGAGCTGATAAGTCAGATTCAATGATCAGCTAGCAGAAAAAAACATGCTGTACCCATTCTGTCTAGATTTAATCTAGCTGAATTCAATATTAACACTGGAGAAAAGCAGGTAGATTTACAAGGAACTAAAAGCAGAAACTGAGAACTAATCCTGAATACAGAAAGCTGCTCATGCTCTGAACTCACTGGGACTGTATACTGAGTTTTCAGTTTGCACAATCAAGCTGTAGGTTTAGTAAAGATGAAGTGAAGAAATACCCAGCATAAAAATCTGTTAAGCAGTGGTTTTCTTAGTAAACACATTTAATTGTGGTTTGCGCAGCAGTTGCAGTTTTTGTCATTCACCAAGGCACGTCCTGCACATGGGGGAATCAGAGCGGTGGTTGTGGGGTTTGCCCTCCATCTCTCATCCACCACATGCAGCCCTCGGGAGGACTGGAAAGGTCAAAGGTGCATGAGCAGATGCCATCATTGTTTCCTGCTCTCTCCAACAGTTCCTGGCATTAGAAAGGATGGCTGCTCTGCTCTGTTCCAGCCAGCTGGGGCTGTTGAAGGACAGCCATACACGACTGCTTCCCTGTCATGACAAGCACGGCTTGAATGAACAGAAGACGCAGTTGATAGTGCCCTCTTTCTCTTCCTGCAGCTGAACAGAGCTCTGCATGCATGCCAGGAGGGAAAAACAGCCTCTACAAGCAAAGCCAGGCACTGCCAGAAGGTTGGTGCTAATGCAAGGGATAAAGCCATCAATTCTGAAGAAGGCTCAGCCATTTCCCCTGCCTGCTGGACCACATGTGCTGCATTAACACTAACCCAATAATGCTGTCAAGCCTTCCTGGGTGGATGTTCTGTCTAACCCCATTCAAACCTGTTTCTGCATCTGCTTCCGGCCTAAAGTGCATTTTATCTGATGAGCGATAGCTGAGAGTTCCAGAAGCATTTGGACTACACTTTCAGGCACATGGTGTGATTCTTGGCGGCGTCCTGTGCAGGGCCAAGTCAGACTTCGATGATGCTTGTGGGTCCCTTCCAGCTCAGAGTATTCTATGGCTCTATGGATGTACATGAGGGCAGGGCACTGGAGCTCTCTTTGGAAAGAGAACTGCGTTTCTCATGCTCCTCTTCCCAATGGTCAGAGGTACCTCTGTTCCTGCTCCCACTGCAGTCAAGAAAACTGCAGTGGACTTATGTGCTCCCTGGCCCAGTGCAGAGCAGGCCAGAACAGATAAGCTAAACTGTTGATGGAGGGAATGTGTATTGTCAACCCTGAAGAACAGAAACATGACAATCTTTTCTACTGAGCTTCCAAAAATTGGCTTCCTCCATCCACCTCTTCCTGTGCTGCTGCCTCCTTCAGACTTGGAATAAACAGACTTGCTCTGTGAGAGTCAAGGTATTTGAAGGTCCCCTGGAGGAATCCTAGAGGGCAGAAAAATAGCATCATCTCCTTCCTGAGACATCTGAGGAGCTGTGCCTCAGTGATGCCTGCAATGCCAAGACATGCTGTGAAGTTTAAGAGGGCCTGGCGGGGGAAGTAGCCTGCTGTGCTTGGGTCTGTCTCCCACTGTGCCTCCCTAGGAGGAGAGAGAAAATTGTCTCAGGAATCAAATGCAAGACAAAGCCTTCATGGAAACAGAAAGGTTATGAGCAGGTGGAAGGACATGTCGGCAGCAGGGTGAGCTGCAGGCTGTCCCGGGGCGGGCTGAGGGGGCAGAGCAGCAGCAGCCCCGTTCCTCTGGTGTGTGTCAGCATAAACGAGGGAGGCTTTGGGCCCTGTCCTTTGGAGCAGGGGTGTGTCACACAGTGCTCCAGGTAATTGCTCTGGGCTCTCCAGGACTGGTACTTCTTTATCCCACTGGAAGCCCTGGGCTAAGTAACCATGCCCCAGGCTTGTTCACAGGTGGCTTGGGAGTATTGACCTAAGCACGGAGAGCCAAGGATCCCTAAGCATCACAATACACTCCAGTTTGAAGTGTATTGACTGTGAGACAAGTCTCCAGCAGCAGAGGAGCTGGGGCTGAAGAGTAGCTTCTCTCTGCCGAGCTGCTTCCAGAATAATGATCAATATTTACAAGTCCAAGGAGATCACCACTCATACAGCCTTGATAGGAGGCATAGCCAGATGCTTGAATCAGTTTAAGATGTGAATCCACAGAGAGTCATGGAGAGGCCACTGCTAAAAGGAGTGGCAGCCCAAAGCGTGGGGAGCGATGTCTGAATGCTGGTGCTCCTGGAAAGCTGCCTGCCTTCCTGTCTGCTCCCTGCTAGCATGCAGAGAGCAGAGCACTGGCAGCACCGGACTGTTCGGGACTACAGTCCTCTCCCGGTGGCAGAGCTATTTTATCTCTCTTTCAAAGTTATCCAGGAAAATCTGGGCTTTTGCCTGTTTGGGATACCTAAATGAGCTGCCAGAAAGCAGTTTCTTATTTACCAGCATTTAGATTGAGAGAGAGAGAGAATGAACCTAATTTATATTCAAACAAAAATCAGACTTTAGAAGCACCTGGTATCTCATTAAAAAACATTAGGGACAGTGAGTATTAGTGCAACCATCCTGAAGCAGCAGACAGTCTCCGAACAAGATGCTTTAAATATAATAGGTATTTTTGCTTAAAATATGTTTGTGACCTAAATATAATTTAATTTCCATGCCTTTGAACGGTGTGATGCTAATGAAGCAGGCAGGGATGGCAGAGAGGAGGCTGAGGCAGCCGCATGGGAAGCGGCTCCACTGCAGTGCGTTAGAGCCCCTGCGTGCGCTTCACCCCGGCCGTCACAGCCACCAATGCGCCAGGGCTGGCCAGGCAGCAGGAGGAAACCTCGGGCTGCTCAGCCAGAGAAACGGGCAGGGATCCAGCCGGAAAATGAAGGCTGATCAAGTGCTGTTCCACTAGCATTAATGTCTGTGTACAAAAAAAAGGTACGTCTGGCAAGGAGGAACAGTCACATCTCATAGAGATGTGATTAAAGCCCTGACATACTGCTTCTCTTATTTTTCACCTGGAATCTGTATTGCCAGTCTCTGCCATCCCATTACTTGCTGGAAGGAGGGTAAGCAGTGGTAATTTTGCAGTGAGCTAAAATTGTGCATAGAGCTGAGAAGCCTGGCTCAGTTCCTCCTGGTAAGGAGATCCTCCTAGTCTTAAGCATTTATTTTCTGCACTTCTGACAATGGAAATCTGCCTGAGCCAATGCCAAATTTGCCAGGCTCTGGTAGCACCGTCCATGCTTTTGCTATTTTCTTATGACATGCATTGTGGGGGCACAAGTATGTCAGACACCACTGATGTTTGTGACCAGCTGACCTGGGTGTGCTTTAGGTTGCAGTGTCTGAACCAGCCCTGGCCCACATGAGGTAATGATTGCTTGGGTCATTTTGGTTGGATTATCAATACCTGCTCTTTGCAAAGGTGCTAGTTGTTGTTCTCCCAGTCAGTGCTGATGGGCTGTCATAAATTCAAGCCATCTGTAATCACACACAGGTGTCAATTTAATATTAAGTTTCAAGCCCTTCACATCCACCACCACCAAGCAGCTCCAGCTTGTACCATGTCCACTTCTGGGATATGTGGCACTCTCATGCCAGGTGCATCATGCAGGTCTCAGCCATGACTGCCTCAGCCTGTGCCACATCCCAGCAGAGAGGTTTACTGAATGGTAGGTTTGTGTTTTCTCCAGAATTGAGCTCTGGCTGGGCTGAGGCCCCTGAAATTCCTGCAGTGGGTAGAAAACAGGCATCAACCCCAGGCTGGTCACACATTCTTTGCTGCTTGAACTAGATGTGATTTGGTGGGAGTGGGTTTGATTTTTATTTTTTTTAACCCTTTTTCTTTTTTGTTCGTTGGGAATATTTTGAGTTTCTGAATTTCTCATGTTTCCTTGCTGCTTCTAACAAGAAAAAAACTTTTTTTTTTACATAAATGAGGCCATAAAGTCTTGGTAGAGAGACATATCTGTTCTCCCTGTCCTGTCAGCACAATCATTCTTCCATTGCCACACAGTGCTTTCTTCCAAGATGTATGCTTTCAACATCTCTCAGCCCTTCTGGTGATGTCAGGAGATGAAAACCATTCCCAGTACAACACAGAAGAGTAGAAGGAAATTGAGCCTTAAGAAAATGGTGCATCATGAGAGAAATTTCACTCTCGCATACTCTCCCAGGCCACATGGCTGCTGTATCCAAGCAAAGAAAAATACAATGTGATGAAAACGCATCACTTGGCTTATGGTGCATTTACCCTGGTATATTCCCTTGCTTCTGAGCCCATTAGGAAAAGTAATATTCTCCAAGTGTGCCAACCTCTTGTAAGTTATATAAAGGCATCAGGAGGGTCCCAAGTTAGCAACCAACTTCATCAGAAGCTTGCAGGTCTGCTTGAATGATCTGACTCCAGCTTTCCCCATGCTGAAAGGTTTGGTGCAAAGATACCTCACAGCAATTAGTTATGAAACTGAACTCAATTGTGACATTGAGAAGTATCTTTTTCCTCAAATATTTCACCAGAATTTGTGCTCTGATGTCTGTATATGAGAAACAAACATAAAGGCCTGTAGGGGGCTGCCCAGCCCTCCTCAGACATGTCCCCCTTTAGGAATTTTAACAGATAAGAACTTTCGTATGGTTTAGGTAGAAGCTACTGCCAAGAGCAGCAAATGATAACTGGAGATTTTGTTAATTAGACAATCACATCATTGCAGCTGTCTGAAGTGTGGACTAAAAGTGCTGATGTCCACAGACAGCAGACATGGGTTCTTACAGCTGAACATATGTCAAAATGCCACATTTTCAGCTGTTCCAGTGTTGGGATTGTTTTTCTTTAATTCTTTGCATTTTTTGCTTCTCATGCAGCAGGCTCAAGCACCTTTTTGGTGCATACCACAAACTGAAGACTTCCTTGAGGCATTGCTAATTCACATGCTAATGGTATCTGTCTCAGGAAAGGTGTGAGTCAAGCCATTAGAAACATGGAAGAGAAGCCAGATGAATATTGTGGGCAGCAGTGCATTTGTTCAAGTGGTCAAAGCCAGTGAACAGGAGATGAACAGCTCCCTGGTTGCAGAAAGTCTGTAGGGCACTCCCAAGTCTGCAGTAAATGTAAAAACTGCTTTATGCCAAAGTCAGTAATAAAAAGAGCATCAAGACTGGAAGTCCATGTTGGAAGGGAAATAAACTGTGCTTTGCTGAGGGATTATTTATGTTTGTTGAGTAGAAAGGGGCGGTGAACCAGAGCCTTTCTTTGTCCCATATGCAAGACACTTTGGCACCTGGAGATGTAACAGTGAAGCAGAAATGGCAACCGTTCTGACCTCACAGCGGCCGATGGATTGATCTGCACAGGAAATCCAGCACTTTTTAGCACTAGAAGAAGCCAAGTGTTCAGTGAGACCAATGCAGCCTGTGCCGTAGCAGTGACAGCTGCAGAAGCACAGAGAGAGCTGTTGTGATTCAATACTCATGCTTGTCCTCTCTGGTTTTTACAGGAGTCATGGCCATGCTGCAGGATTCATGGAGCATATTACCAGAAAGAACTCTACGTAGAACATGGTCTGCTGGAGCTGGTTACTTTCCTTCCTTCCTGGCCTGGCCACGTCCTGCTGCCCTCCTCTTGTATTTTGAAAGGGAAAAATGTGAAGAATAATGAATTTTCCCTTTAAACAGAGATAACAAAACAAATGATACTCAAGTCTGCAGCTTACTGGCAAGGAATCAAGGAGAAAAACCTGTTGCAGATGGCACTCAGTCCATTTTGCTGATAACTTTTCCTCACATCAAGGGCTGTAACTCCATAAAATCACAGAATCTCAGAGGGCCTTGCAGGAGAGCAGGAGCTGTATTGCTGGAGTGTAGGTGGACTCCCCAACCCATTCCAAGGGGACAGAGCAGGGGGCTCCCATGCACATTTCCAAGGCACTGCATGACTGTAGGATGAAAACTGTGAAAGTGTAGAGGAAAGTGAAGAAGTATCAGGAGAGCAATAAACAGGGCACTTATCTCCTTAATCACAGCCGAGCCTTCAGGAGGTCTGCAGGGAGAACTAATGGATTAAATACAGGTATTAAATGAAATCTTGGAAACATTTCCCTCACCTGGCAGGACTGAGAAGCTGATGGTTATGAGGGAGTGCTCCCAGTGCATTTGAGCTGTGAGAGGCAACCAAAGGAGCTGGGGCCATGGTTGACCCTACACAGCCACAGGATTGAATAACCTTGGCTTTTGCTGTTGCCAGGGACAATCTCGAAATTTCCCGAATATATCCTTCAGCAATTCCCAGATGGACTAAACGAGGTGCTCCTTCTCAAATTGCTTTCTGCCTGAGGAGGAGGTCAGTCTGTGTTTTATTTCACTTGCTGCAGTGCTTGACCATCTCCAAATTGTGGAGCACATGAGCAAAGAGTCGCAGCTCTTCCGCAGCTAAAGACTACAGCAGCATCCCAAGAGATGCCTTGTTCACTTACTAATGTGACCTGCCCAAAGCCTTGCATGGGTGTCCTCAAAATGCTTCTTTGGGTCTCCAGGTGCCCTTCTGTCAGGAGGAAGGCTCCAGAATGTGTGGCTCAATGTGAGGGGTGATTTCTGTCCCGGTGTCATGGAAGGCTGAGTGCAGATGGGAGCTCATCAGGAAGGTTTCAGTGAGTACAAGCACTGTTCATTCACAACTGGGAAGTGGAGGTGGAACAACGTACTGTTAATTATAAATCATAGTGCAGTGGGGTTTAATGCTGGCTGCATTCCCAGGCCGTAAGATCTCACCTTGCTTTCAGCAAGGATTCAGTAATCTTTCCTCCATCCTCTCCTAGGAACTCCTTTGCCTTAATAATATTAGGAAAAGCAGTGCTTTTCATAACTCCAGGGGTTTATCCAGAATGTGTGAAATGGAGCAGTGCGAACTGTCCTTCAGGTGACTGTCAGCAGGGTATGAGGGGTTATCTGCTGTCTCCTTTGCTAAGTGGATAGGATAGTTGGAATCCCTACATGACCAGGTGGTTTGTGGGCAAGTGCTCACAGAGAGGGCAGCTCTGCCCACAGCTGGAACCAGCACTGTGAACTCCACTCCAAAAATTAACTTCTAGTGCTGGGCAAAGCTAACACATGTGTTGGGAGAGAGCAAATCAACTTTAATAAATGGTATCATAATTCAAAGTATTTTTTGAATATAAGGCTAAATTAAAGTCATATACTTCTTAGGGACAAATCAATACCAATCAGGCCAATCAAACTGTCATCTAAAATAATCCAAAACAAGTAGAAAATCCTGTTTAGCTCAGTGATGATGCCAGTCTTTTTATTCAGTCACTTTCAGAGTATAAAGAGATTCCTTCATCCTTGAAGTCAGTGACATTAGTTTTTCCAGCTTCTCCTCCCTTTCCTAGCACACTTCCCCTTGCTTTTGGAGGGTCACTGGCTGGGACGCCTGTCTCCCACAGTCCTCACCACTACCTGCGTAAAACCTCAGCAGAAGTGATGCTTCACCAACACACACCATTCAGGTGCTGAATTCTCGTTAGGGGTTGCTTGAGCTTTACTGACAGTAGAGATTCCCCTGTATATTTTAGACAAAACTCACTGCTGGCACTGTATTGGCAGTGGGAAAAGGGCAGGTCGGTGAGGTGTAGCCAAGATCAGAGTCAAGGCCAGGTCTGCAAGGAGCTGTGCTGGGTGGCTGTTGTGGGACCATGGGTGACAGTGACAGTGTCAACACATCAGTGGCCCTGCCACTCAGAGCTAATGTCATAATTCAAGGAACAGTAATTAAAACAAAGCAGCAGAGTATTATTTGCATAATAAGCCCCCCCCTTTAAATGAGCATCTGTCCTCAGACCCCTGAGCTAACTCAGCCCACTGGTGCCACTGACAAAGCTGTATCAGAACCGTGCCTCCCTGAGAGGCAGCCCCAGGTGAAAACAGGATGGGAGGAGATGGGCATGGAAATTAAGAATTAACAGCCAGTTCATTTATCAGGTGCACACAGGCTTTGCCATCTCCTCATCAGCACATAGCACACACACAGTCCCACCACTGAACTCACGGTGCAATTTTAGATCTTTGGCTTCTTTTGAATGCAAATAACTTTTAGATCTCTACTTATTTCCCTCCTTCCATAATTTTATTTCTGAAATTAAGAATTGACATTTCCTCTATTTGTGTCTCTGAGAGGCAGTTACACCTTTGTACAGCTATGATCTACCTGCTATGACTTCTGGAACCATTTTCTTCCTGCCTGCCCAGGAATATCCAAACTCCAGAAGTGTTTTTGATCCATTTCTTTTGCCCCATCACCTCCATTCTCCTGATGTCAAGGAGAAGTCCATACACAGGAAACTTCTTCAGAAACTCTTCAATGACCTGAGTTGTTTTTCTCCAGCTCTGGAGAGTAATGACAATGATGTCCCTCATCTGTTATGTGATCTGTCATCTGGAGAGACTATCCCTCACACAGAGGGGAATTAACATGAGCTGAGGGATTCCAACACATCTCAAAAGTTTTATCGTAAGTCAGCCTTCAAAAAGGATTAGATGCAAAAAATATCACCGTGCCTTTCCAGTGCCAGAGGCACTGGAGATGTAAATTTAAGGATGCAGTCAATATAACTACCTGAGATATGGCTTCCCAGGGGCACCATGTCTCCTCTTGCTTTCCACAGTCTGGACACTGGAAGTTCATCCAAGGGCTCAGCTACTCAGGTGAGCAAAAAAATCTCAATAACATGGAATATAACAGAGAACAAAGAGCAAAGGTGCTGCAGGGGCTCTGGAGAGTGGGAACATGGACGTGGAAAAATTCTTCCCTGTTCCTCTTGTTTCCACCAGCTTCTGTGCACCCCAGTTCCCAGTTAGCAGAGGCCTGTCCCAGTGCCAGCACACAGCACTGCTCCCATGCGTGAGGCAGCATGGCACAGAGGTACATGGGTTGCTCTGGGGTAGCAGGATTGCCATCAAACCAGATGCCTTTAGAGTTTATCTGGCTTTCCACAGAGAATTATATCAAAAGAACCCTCATGTGCACCCTGCACAGAGCTCACTGGCCCCGTGGTTTAATTGCTGTGGCTCTGTGCTGTCCCAAAGCTGCCACAGTGCTTCTGGAGCACAGCTGGCAACAGCAGCGAGGGGTGAGCTTGCAGTGTAGGGCATCCAAGCCATAACCAGCCTGGATGTGAAGTGGCACTATGAGAGCCAGGTCCCATGTCTCCATCTGCAGAGCACCACACTCTCGGCCTGGACAAACAACTTGTGAGAAGCTGGGATTTTATTGTGTATTCAAGTAAGTGTGTCTCCATGACACCTGCTGTCCCACTTGGGTGACAGGCTTGGTCACCATCAGGGTGGCACTGTCAGGAACAGACAGGGTTGCTGCAGGCTGCCCCATGGGGACATCAATCCTGTGAGCTCAGGGGAGGAGCAGTTCCTCAGAGAAATATGGGAAATCACCACTCAAAGGTGCGGTGTGACCTCTGGAGCCACACGATCAAGCGAGACAAAACCCCTTCTTGTATGGCAGACTTTCTTCTTCATACAGCTGCCAAGAAGTATCAGCTGTGATTTTTTTCCAGCTGTGCTGGTGGCAGATGCCTGTGGGTGGATTTTGACGTGGAGGGTTTAGCTGCACCAGTGCAAAATCCCTGCTGTAAACAAGGCTGACGTCTGTATCTGCCTTTCATTCCTGCAGCAGCCCTTTCCTCTCTCCCCCTTCTCCTCTCTAATAAAGACATCCTGGCAAGCTTCCTGTTTTGCAAGAAGGCTGATAGCTGCCCTGGCTTTGGCTTCATGCAGGCCTCTTCCTCTGCCCCTATTAATTCCCCTGTAAATCGGATCATGATGAAAGGCAAACGGCAGTGTAATTTAATTGTCCTGCGAGCACGGCGCACTGGAGAGGGATGCTGGCGAGGATAAGTCCTACTCATGAGATGCCTTTTTTATCCCTATATTTTACTTTGCAGGGGAAGGGGGACACTCAGCATTAGCTTCCTCTTGCCATGTGACTTCTCGTAATGCCCAGGAGTGAATCGTGGAAGTTCTCTGTGCTGCAGCTTCCCCTTATTGGGAGAATAAGAAAATTGAGACGTCCCCACTCCGTACTGGATGTAGGGGTGGGGGATGAGAATTAATTAGGCAGTTGTTGAACACAGCTCTAAACTATAATGTGCTTCCTCATTGTGGCTGTCAGGCAGCCCCATAACTTGGCAGAGCACCATTGGATCCCATCCTGTCTCCAGTGAGCGGGGGCTGGGGGTGGAAAAGGGATGAGGAGCAGAGAGACCAGTGTCAGAAGTGTTCCTGCAGAGAGACAGGTCCCTTAACAGAGAGCAGGGGCAGCAGCGGGAGTCCTGCAGCTGTTGTGGGTTGTGAAATGGCACTGGAACTTCATTTAAAAGCAGCAAAGGCTCGGGCACATGAACAAACCACGCTGGGTAGGAAGGCACACCACATGAACTGAGCCTGATGCCTCTGTGTCACTGACCTCTTTCCCCCAGGCAAGCTCACGGTAACACGGATTATGGTACATTTTTTCATCAGGGCTTGCTGGGCTGGCTTTCCTAGTCAAGGTGGTTTCAGGGAGATGGACAGCTCCTCTGCTCTGGCTGAGGCACAGTGACATGTCTGCCATCTCATCTTGAGCTTTTCCTTGGGGACAGTGTTGGCTCTTTTCTTCCTCTTAACTTCTCAGCATTCCACTAAAACTTTCACCAGTTGCTAATCCTGTAGGGAACAGTCTCTAGCAATTAGGAAACTGCATTAAAGTGATGTTTTACTGGGCGTCTGCTAGCTGATACAGTGGGAAAGCTCAAGAAAGGTGTTGAGCTGGAGTCAAGGGGCACTGGGGCTTTGCTCTGAGGTGAATTTATTCCCAGAGACTCATACTCGGACATGTGAGCTCATGTATGATGGAGAGATCAGCAGCAGGTGCCTCCTGCATGGAGGTGGAGGACTCTGCATATCTTTCCTTGCTCAAATGGCAGGAACAAGATGGGGGAGGAGAGTGGGGCAACCTTGAGCCTCTTCACAGGAGCTGAGACTCTTAATTGCTGCCATCACCAGATTTGTCACCAAAAGGGGTCTGCTGTTAGTAACAAGTAACCTGAAACGGTCACCTGTACAATGTGCAGCACCGGTGGAACCTCTCAGCCCTTCAACTGCTGCTGGACACCAGAGACCATCAGGTGGTAGCTGCAATTAGCTGCACTTACATTTTCATGGTTTGGGTTCTTCTGCCTCTCTGCCGTGAAATTCCCAAGCTGGTTTTCAGTTCCTCTCCCCCATCAAGACCAAAAGGTCTTGCTGGTAAAATATTCCTTTTTTCCACACTTTAAAATGTCTGGTGTAGAAAATGTACATGCTTCTGACTTGCCCTCCAGGTGTCTTGAGATTTAATTAATCCCAAGTCACATTTGAATATCTTCTGAGACAGAGGCATAACACGAATCCACTTGCAGAGGAAAAGGCATGCAGATAATTGCCTCTGTGTCTCTTAGTATGGGGAGAATGTCTGTCAGATGGAGAGTCGCTTCCTTACATATTTCTGATGAATTACTGTTTTCATTTAAATCCTATAAAATCATTATGTAAGGTGGTGTGCTCTTGAGAATGTTGGCCCCAGAATTATTTCTGGATCAGATACTTATTGCTGAACAGTGTTCAGCCTTATGCAGGTTGCCTGTCTCTGCAGCTGAAAGAGGCCAGGTTTAGATTAGATATTAGAAAGATTCTTCACTGTCAGCGTGGTGAGGCACTGGCACAGGTTGCCCAGAGAAGCTGTGGATGCCTCATCTCTGGAAGTGTTCAAGACCAGGCTGGATGGGCTTGGAGCAGCCTGGTCTAGTGGAAGGTGTGCTTGCCCATGGCAGGGGGGTTGGAACAAGATGACCCAAACCATTTTGTTAACATCAGGGTGAGATGCACTTATAAAGATCTCCCATGTGAAGACTGGTCCTCACCTGCCTGGATTTGGCTGTTCTTCTGTGATAGGAAAAGTGATAGGAAATGCTTTGCTGAACACAGCCATTCTGAAATTCAGAATCAGATAAGGAGCAAGGATGTACCAGGTTCATCAAGTGACTTCATTTGCTCTGAGACTGAGCCCTGGTTCCCTGTGACTTCTCAATAGCTGTGTGCTTGTGGCCACCACTTCCCTGGCTCCTCACCAGACCTTCTGGAGTAACTTTTTCTCATTTGGAGCTGAATGTCCACCTGCCAGGCAGCTCTAACAGGCGAAATCCAAACCTGTGTCAAAATCAGATTCCAGGTTCAAACATAGTCATCACTAAGGACACAGCTGCTGAACAGGCAGAGTAAGAAAGAGATGCAAACCAGAATGGTAGGCAAATGCACTCAGACTTTGACACCTGACATGTTTATAACCCAGACTATTTACAGTGAGATGTCAAACATAATTTGAAGATTACCAAGTTGTCTTGCAATGAAACAAGCAGGAGAAAAAAGAGCAGCAAAACCAAGTGTGAGATGCCTCTGAGCCCGTTCACCTGAAGAGTGGTCTAGAAAGGATGACACAAGTCTGACAAACCCCTTCAGTTTCCATGTCGTAAGGAGCTGCAACATCAGACATATTAAAAATACAACCTGATTTCTGGTGCACGTAAGACTAAATCCATTGATCTGCCTCATTTGGCCTGCAGGATGTCCCGATCTGACACGACTTCTGTTTTTCTTGTAAGTAAACTTGTGTAGAGAACTTGCCACACAGAAGTCCCTGCTGGGAAATGCTAGATACTGACAGCAAGCACCACAACCTCGAAAGCTTAATGAGCAACTCTTTCTGTATATCCTACACAAAGAGGAGGATATCTCTGAGTAGGCCAAATTGAAAATACCATATCTCATTTTGTTTGAGCTCACAGCACTATTCTCTAGGGCTGCGTGAATGACAAATCCCTGGAAAAACACTCTCAAGGTGAGGATGTAATACATGTGCCTGTATTTGCATGAATAAACCTTTATTTAGAGACGGTTGAAGTACTTGTACCAGAAAGAAATATGTGACTTGTCTCTAAGATGTTCTCTGCACAAGAGGCGAGGTGTGGAATACAGGTCAGGTTGTCTTACCTCACATATTTATGTACGATCAAGTTAACTCAAGGCTTACCTGATTTTAGACCTTGTACAAAGCTGTTGGGCCCAGTGTTCCAGCTTTGTGCCTGTGACTTGATAGTGCTGGGATCTGTGTGTCATCTTGTGTCTAAGTGATTTTACTGGGATTTGGGGATGAAGTGCATGGGGTTTCTAGTACTTGCTGGCCAAAGGCGTTCACTATTTTGCATAGAAATGCGCACATTTTAATTTCTTGTCTTCATTGCTTGATGAATAGGCAGCCTTGAAAGGCAGTCAGAGCATCTTTTAGTGCCACTCTTGGCCTGCAAAGTCTGGAGTTGGAGTAGGGAGCAGAAGTGAGCCTGTGATCATGCTCTTGGCAGTATAGCACAGACTCGCAGCCCAGATACCAGAGCAGCAGCAGGAAACAAGTGTGTCCAATTTCTGTACAGGATGTGATTTCCATGCTCATCAGATAGTGGAAACTGGAATAAATATAATTAATGATCTCTTGAGACCATTGCAGACAGTGTGAGTGAAAGATCTTCAGCAGAGAGCTACACTTTCCCACTCTAAGTGCCCTGAAATGCCCTCACCACGTATACAAAGAAGGAAAATCCTGCTGTCATCCCACGCTTTCTCCAACCATCTTCCACATCAAATGCTCACAAATGAACAAAGGATGACATTGGAAGCAAAGGTGGGAAGAAAAGTTCAGCACTCCCACTGGAGAGAGGATGCTCTGGAAGAATCACTGCTGAGCCTGGTGCTGCTCCTGAAGACTGATCAATATTCAGAGTAGTAAAGGGGCCCAGAAATCTGGTAACTACTTAGAGAGGAGCAATGTGCACAGCAGGACCCTGTAATAGCTTGATACACCCAAATCTTGGAATATGTGCTGCTGTGCTCCCAGTTGCAGCATTCTCAAAGGGATATATTAGCACTACAGGGTGACAAACTCCACAAGAGTACTATGACTTCAGCATCCTGTTTCCCTGATTGCCCATTTTTAGTCTCCAAACTCAGGGCTGTCTGGGGGAGTAGTATGTGCTGAGGTCACCCCTCTTCCTTGCTGAGAAGCAGTGATGGATTTGGGAGGACTCAGACCTGGGAGCCCAGCAGCACTGCCAGGTCCTAGAATTAGACAGGGGGGAGATAGGGAACAATCCCTCTAGGAGAAGAGACTAAATTAAGGCTGTCCTTTCCAGTCTTGCCTTCCTGGGAGCTGGGCAGATCCTTTGAGAGGTAGCTTTCAGTGCTGGAGTGCTCCTGGGACTGTGGAGCATGACTTACCACAAGGTCTGGTTTTCTCTGCTGATTACAGAGCCTTTGTAATTCTGACACCACCATGCCCCTCTCCTCAAGATTCCACATGTGTATCTCCTACAAATTCCAGCCCTGATTCTAAAAGGACCCACTGCTGAGATGGCAGCTACTTATTAAAGATCCATTCTTCACAGTAGAAAAGGAATTGGAAAAGAAATGAAAATTTTAATTAATGCT
Organism: Oxylabes madagascariensis; assembly: GCA_013400675.1. Taxonomy (NCBI): domain Eukaryota; kingdom Metazoa; phylum Chordata; class Aves; order Passeriformes; family Timaliidae; genus Oxylabes; species Oxylabes madagascariensis. Next base: position 44,961 of record VYZR01006699.1, read on the forward strand.
ACTGATGGTTTATAGAAGAAAAGCAGTAAGAAACACCTTTGGTGTGAGACTGATATTAAACTATGTTTAAAATTACTTTTCCTCCTTTGAAAGCAAAAAATAATTAACTGTGAAGTGCTGGCAATGTAATTCCAGCTCTGAGTGGTGGTGCACATATTTAGTGCTTTAGTTGTCCAGTTCTGAGAGATCCCAGGGGATAGGGTTTATAACAAGTATATTATCTCCTCATCAAAGAGGTAGTTTTTTCATTTTAGAGGAAAAGCATAGCTCAATAAATGATGTTCACCAAACCCCAACCTAATTGAAGTCAGGAAGTCAGGGGCCTTCCAGCCGAAGGCCCCACTAGAACAGGCCCAATTAAAGCAGGTTATTTATGGCTTTGTCCAGCAGAGTCATAAATAGCTCCAAGAAGAGAGATTTCCTAATTTTTCTGGACTTTATTTCAATCTTTTATAACCCTTATAAGGATAAAGGAGCTTTTCCCATACCACATCCGAATTGCTCACATCCCACCTCACGCCTGTTGTCTCTGCTACAGTGCATCTCCAAGAAAAATCTGGTTCCATCTTCTCTGGCCTTCCCATTGCAGACAACACCAAGATCTCCCCATACCTTTTCTTACATCTGAACAAACCCAGTTCATCCAGCTTCTCCATGTACGTCACACGCTGCCCTTCCCTAACCATCTTGGAAACCTGCCACTGAACTCTGTGTTAATGTGTTTCCTCACTGGGAAACCCCAAAATGGAGAAGACACTCCAGGTACCTTGTTAGGTTGGGTGAAACAAACTGCATCTGCAATTGGAAGTCCCAAATTTAATGCTAGCAATAAGTCTCTGGCCTCAGGATAAGAGGTTTCCATCTCTTCTGCTGGCAATACATGCCCATAACCAGACTAGGGATTTTGCAGTGTGGCAGGAAGGCTTTAAGGAAAAAAAAAAAAAGGTTTCAGCAGATAATTAAAAATAAAAATATGTGTAGGTGTCAGATCAGCCTTGAGTCCAAACTGTCACAGGTCCAAGCTCTAAATATCCTTTGAAATGCACACCCCAGCAAAGGCATCAGCTGGACACACAGTTTGGATGCATCCTGATGCGAGCAGTCCTGCCAGTGTGGGAGCACAGCCCACTCCCATTCCGCAGGGTGACCAAGGCAGCAGCAGCCCATGGGACAAGAGGAGAAGCAGGTCTGGGACCCTGCAGCTGCACTCAGGGTAGGAGGGCTTGTCGAGGTAAAGCCGCTGCAGAAATAACATCATGTAAGAGCTGCAGGACTACAGGTGCACAGTCCCTGGTGTTCCACAGCTCTTGCAGGTAGAAGAGAAAGACATGGGGACGGATGCATCCAGGCCACAGGGAGCCATTGGGGTTCCTTTTTCTCCAGGCTGGTCTTTTTCTCAGCAATGATGAGAATTCAGCAGATCCCTTCTCTGGCACCATGTGTGTGACAGGGAGGGAGTCATGGAGTGAACGCAGGGAGTTTTAAGGGGCATCAGCTGAGCAAGTTGACTTGGAGGCAGAAAGAAGTGCCACAGGAAAATGAGGGATAGTGGAGTGCTCCCTCCTTGCTGCCGTGCTGCCGTGCTGCCGTGCTGCTGCTGCTGGCTGGCAGCAGGGTTAAATCTTTGTGTGGCTTGAAACAGCTTGTAAAATATTGTTAAATGGCTTGAAATTCTCAAGGTGATTTGGATCAAAGTGCAGAGTTTCAGTACTTTTATTATTTATATTTGGGAGTTGATAGGATTTTTTTCCCTTCTTTTAATCAGGTTGTGACTTCCCATGTATTTCTGTGATAAATCACTCAGTTTAATTATTGTTTCATTTAGAAATAATCAAAGAGTTGGCAGCAAGAGAAGATTTTTGCTATATTATGCACGTATAATACATATTCCATTTTACTGTAATGGATTGTTCCAGGTATGTGAAAGGCCCAGGACACTGAGAGGCAGATGCCAACATAGAGAATGTGTTCTTACAGCAAAACCTCTTGTTCAAGCCAAGTTGCCATGTCCAGAAGACAGAATTATCAGGAGCAATTTCCATCCCGTTGCTCGTGGCATGTGCATGGAGGATGCTTCTCTTCATAGCCATCTCATCCTCCAGTTCATTCACTCAGAGTTATAGCTCTGCCATTTTACAACATCAGAAATCCTCCTGAGAAGCTATTTGCAATGCATATGAGTGGTTTTTAATTTAACATTTGTTTTCAGGAGCAAATAGGTGATTGTCTTGAAAGAGGAGAACTAACAAACCCCACAAAACTCGCATTGGCCTCACGTAACTCATCAATGTTAGAAGACGCCCCGCACGGTGCTGACAATATTGTTAAAATGTCACCTGTTATTTATGCCGCTGCAGCCAAACGTGACATTTATGGCTGTAAATGAGCAGCAGGCCTAATGAACAAGTGGGGAGGCTGAGTCCCCCGTGCCTGTCGCTGCCCTTGGGCTGCACTGCCGGCTGCAGCCCAGCCCAGGGACACCCGGCATCTTCCGCACTGCGGCCACAGTCTCACGTCTCATAAAGTTCGTGGCTAATTGAAAAGTGCTTACTCCTCTTCCACTCCAGCACTTAGTGCTGCCTCTGTGGTTTTCTGGAGGGAGGAGCAGCCAACGACCCTGCTGCTAATGAAGAGTTGAAGTTTGAACATAAAGAGGCAATTCACCGTAGGTCATGTATGGAAAATGCTTCTGCCTGCCCGGAGCTGTTGTGTTTCTTCAGTGCACAGGGGTTTTTTTCTGGCACTCCTGAAGCTAAGCTGCCAGCAGGGTATAAACTGAAAGGGATTCAATTACAGCCTGTCTACTCTTTATCAGGGGTGCCCAGGTTTCCTCACCCTGCAAGCCACATATCAACCCCTGTGCTGCTCTGCAAGAACTGCTGACATCCCGGGGTGCTGTCCCCCGGTGAGAAATGACCCATCTGCGTACCCTGCCTCACCTCCCAGCCCTCCAGTGGCATTTCCATGCTTGGAAGTGGCTGTTGGGTCCCCAGCTCCTCAGGATTGCCAGACATGGCAGCCCACCCTGGTAGCTGGGGCTTGGCTGAACACCAAAGTCCCAACAAAGCAGCTGGATCCTACAGGTTTGGAGCCAGCACTATGGAAACAATCTTATACTTGCAGGGAATAATGGATATATTTTCTTTCAGGATGGGTAAAAACAAGTCCCTCAGAGAGCTGGTTCCCTCTGTGGAAGCACCTGTCAAACTCCTCTGGGTGCAGACAGACCACTTCTGAGCCTGCAGGAGTCTATTTGGTTCTTTCCAAGGACAATTTCTAGAGGTCAGCTACAGTCAAATAATTGTTGCAAGGAAAAATTTTAGCATAGAAATGAGAACATTGTGTTTGAAAAAAACAATTAGATTCCTCCCAAACCCACAACCTGTCATTCTGTGAGAGGCTTTCTGGTCTCAAATCCATCTTTCATGAGAAGTGAAAGTGACAAGCAACAATGATTATTGCAAACCTTATTATATGTAACAAATGAGAATAACAGAAAGTCTGGTGGCTGCGCAAACAAGTCACCAGATAGGAAAGAGACAGCTGATGGAAGAAGATAAAACATTAATGAAAAAATCCTGGGTTTAAAGATTAAGGGCAAGAAGGCATTATTTAAGTATACTAAGACCTAACGAAATCCTTGCAATCATACAGAAGGATAGGATTCATAGGGACCTCTTGGATCATCAAATCCTCATGCTATCTGTATTGCCATATCAAACAATCTTCTCCACGGAAATAATACTATTAAAGTAGTTCTTTTTGTCCCCAGATCCCAAGGGATGAAGGAGTGTGGAAAGCATTTTAGAACCTGGTATTTTGGTTGGTTATAACCTCCTTGTGATTTTGTACTTAAACTTTTTTGTTGGCATTTCACACCCATTCTCTCTCTGACAAAAATGCCGCTCATCAAGTTCAGTAATGTCTCTTCCTGTTGTTAGCCCCTGTAGCTCCAATGTTAAAGGTGGCAGAATTGCCAATTGTGATAACACAGAAAGAAGAAATATTCATTGAATATTTATGTTGTGTATTTGGAAAGAAACGGGATGTGCTTATTTCGCAGGAAGGAAGAAATACTTTCTATCTCATCAGTAGCAATGGAGGTTGTAAGCAGCCATCACAGCAATGCGCAGAAGTAGCACCAGAAAACTGTGACCAAGAATACTGAAAGAAGTGTCTGACGAGCTTCCTGAAACACTGAGAGTATTTGTAGAACATACTGAAAGACAGGGGAAGCTACAAAGGGCCAGAGAAGTGACTTTTGTACTCTTTAAAGAGTACAACCCAAGGTTGTCCCTGGAAATGGGGGCATTGCATACTGGGCACTGCTCCCCTGCATGTGCAGAAGATTTGTTTGCAAACCTGTCTGGTCCCCCCACAGGCCGACTGGGCACCTGTGCAGCTGGTACTGCATGCCTGGTGTCATGCTGACCATGTCCCAGCCAGCAGCATGCCAGCCCCTTTGAACTGTGAGTCCATACTTGGATTTCCCAAGTCCAATCAGTCTGTCACTAGTCCCAGGCAAAATCATTGCTAAGCACATATGGGAGCTGAATAAAGCATTAATGAATGGGAGCATACTCAATGCCAGAAAATGCTGAAACCTATTTTCTTAAAAGCAATCAATGAAACCTCTTATAAAAATGAGAATTTTTTATTTATCTGATTAAAGTTATCTTTATAGATCGCTGGAAATAAGAGATGTCTATTTGACAGTTGCATGTGTCCTTCTCATTAAAAAAAAGACAATTAAAAAATCGGTGTAGCCAGTACTGCACCGGTGAAATTAAAGACTGGCTCATAGATGTCCAAGTAAATGTCAAAAAAAAAAAAGCTCAGTCAGTATTTTTCATGACAACTTCAAGCTTGGTCCAAAGAAGATCAAGAACTGACTTTGGTTGTGATCTATAAATACTCACAAGGGCAGCACTTTCTGGCAGTAGATATATCTGTCATCTAGCTAAGCTAGATTTGTAAAATAGTGCAGCTAAGAACAATCATACTCAAGTTCCAGGTAGGAAGAAGAAAAGATTTGAACAGGGAACAGTTGATTATTAGCCCAGTTCATTAGGCAAGTAGTGGATTTACACCTGTTTGAAACCTTGTAATTGCCCAGACAAACTGTGCAGGCAGCCCTGCTGAGTGCTGGTGGCCCCCAAGTCTGATTCAGGGCGACAGCCTGTCCCTTGCCATTTCGGATGTCAGTGTTTCAGAGTGCCTGTCACTGCATCAAGCTTTGTCTCTCTCTTTTCCTGGGGGTGTGCAGGGCAGCCACCAAACACAGAGCTGGGATAACAACACCCATCCATGACACCTCTTGCAAGAGCAATCATCTATCTGATTGTTGCCTGCGTGTGCTGTTTCCAAACAGCCGCCTGGGCTGTTTTCAGGCAGCTGCTTGCAAACACTGCAGACAGACACTTGAATTTCATTATCCCCTGTTGCACAGGAATCACTCAGCTAGATATCTGAGGTCATATCACATTATTTCTGGCACTGCAATGGCTGTGAAGTTACCTTGGGAAAGGAGGATGCTGCCTAACCACCTCCCTAAGCATCAGATCTCAGTAAAAAAACACCACTGGGGCAACCTGAAAAGCACAAAATGATGGGTCAAGGATTAATTAACTAAGACAGAGTTGGCTGACCAGTAATGCCCATAGGACTCCCAAATGAGAACAAATGCTTTCCTGGTAGGAAGATCATCTTTGCCCTGGCAGAGACGTCAGTGTCACGTGGGACCTTGCTGTGCCTCGTGGTTGCTGCTCAGTGGATAAACAGATCTCTGTTTTAAAAACAAAAAGATGAACAAAGGGCTAACTTGGAGTGGTCGTAGCAATGGTATCTCAGGCACGTTTTCATGAGCAAGAGGTGAAGGTGCATCAGAGCAGACCTGTGCAGTGAAACCATTTGGGGTGGAGGGGCTGGTTCAGACCGGCTCTGGTTTGGATCTGTGGACTGAATCACCGTTAGCAGCTTTAAGGCTGCTCCACTCTGCAAGCCAAAGCAGGAGACGGGGCACAACCAGGAAAGTCTCATCAAAAGCACTCAGGTAATCCAAACTGAAATGCTGAGTCTGAGACACCTCCAGGTGCTCACAGTGCAGTATGCAGGGGAATAATGGAGATGGATATTGGCACATCTTTTACTTACAAAGAAGATGCTTAACAGGGAAAGCTTTTTTCCCTTCAAGCCATCACAGACGGTCATCTGACTTTTTGAGAGTGCCAGACTCTCACGTCTGCTGTTCCAGTAATGGCACTTCTGTTCCTAATCACACCATGGCTGATAATGACATGGGAAGGACAATTTTGCTTTTTCTCTTTTTTCCCCTCCTTTAAAGAGGTACCTTGAACAAAATGCATATATGTACTACACAGCATCTTCATGTCATTGGAAGAAAATATAAATGCCATGAGTACCTTTCTTGTATAGTTGACCCTCTCTGAAAATGATGAATCTCAGTATATAGATGTGATAGCTTAATGCAAAATCAGTGTTGAGCATATTCTGCAGAATCTGTTCCAAAGCCTGAGGAAGTCTATGGAACCTTTTTTTATCTATTTCAGGGCTCTGAACAGACTCGCAGAGCAGTTTCCCACAATGTCAAGCAGACTGGCTTAGATGTACCATGATTGTAGGTTTCTTGAAATGTCCACGAAATTAAAGCATTCAGAGTGAGAGACACACAGCATGTAGGAGAGATCTACCTACCTGTCCTAAAGATCTCAGCAAAACAAATCAAAACATCTGTCAAAACACACAAGATTGAGTCTACGGAGCTCTAAGCACTCTTTGAGGTGATGCTTTTGCCTCTCGTTGAGCTCTTTGGAGAGCAATGAAAAGTGTCAAATTCTGAGGTTTAGTGAGGCAGAAAGTCCTTTTCTCTACTTTTTTCCTCTGGACACCACTGGCTTTGTTGTGCTTTCCCCTACTCTGGTTTTTGGAGCAGGCAAATGACCAGAGGGCAAATGACCAAAGAATGCATGCTCAGACATTTTCAGTTGGTTTATGACATGGCATGAATTTGCTGTAATGGCAGGAATTTGTATTCATCATCAGAGTTTCATTTCAATTCTTGTTCTTTATCTGCCCGTCTTTCCTAATACTCACAAGATACAAGAAAATGACATTGCCATAGCCAATTATATTTTAGGTAGGGGACAGTTACTGATGATCAAAGGCTGACACACTTCTCTTCACATGTATGGAAAAAACCATTTTAGTTATTCAGAAGCAGCACTGAAAAATCTACATTCCAATTAAGGTGTAAACTGTGTTTGCAAGGTGCAGGGAAACGGTTACAAGTCCCCTCTGTGGAGATCGCTTGAGAAATTGCAGGAATGGGCATTATAAGAGCAAAAGAGGGAGAAAACATCACAAATATGAATGGAATGGGACTAAGTGATACCTCTCCACCCATCTGTGTGCATTTGTCTGTGGCTGTAGGGGTGGCAATGGTAAAACACCCTAAATTTTTGCTGCCTGTGAGCAGGGATTGCTGCTAACCACCTGTAGGCACCCCAGGAAGCATGACTATGCTTGTTGTAGCATGACATACTTGTTGTAGCTAGCTCCCTACATGCTGTGGGGTACAAAGCAACGATCCCTTCTTGTCCAAAGGTCAGTCACAAGTGCTCATCTGCCCCTCCATCTTTTTCTAATATCAGCTGAAAATGTAACTGGTGTTCCTTTCCTGCAGTCTCTCAACATCCTTCATTTGTACACTACTATTTATTATTTAAAGCAGTGCCTGTATTATTTAACTCACTGAGCATTTCTGCAATATGGTTTCCATGAAAGAGGCTGTGCAGCACCACTCTGTTGAACTGTGAAATAGCAACATCCTCTTCTGTCCGAACAAACACCATCCATAGTTATTCTCAGGTGGTTTTGAAGTCCATAAACATACACAAACATGCTTAGCATGCATGCAGTTGTGTCTGTGCACATACTTTCATGTATCTGTGGTATGTGTCAGAAGAATGTGATAACCTGCCAGATATTCTGGAAAGCCTTTGTTCAGCTGCAGCTTTCTGCACTCTGTGCTGTTTATCCTGCATCTTTGGCTACTCCATCACCACACCAGACTGCTTTCCAAAGAGCGTTTGTTTGTGGTGCTGTGTCTCAGATCCCAGCCATGGCTTTTTTTCCCCTCCACATCCAAACTGCCCACTTTCTCCTAAGCTGCAGGTTTTTGATAGTAAGCATGCCCAAAGGATGAAACAAACTGGCAAACCAATTCACAAACACTGCCTCTCTTCTTCAGCCCCAAAGACACTCGGTTTTTATTATATCATTTTTATATATAAAAATACCAATAATTCTAGTTTGGGTAAGACTGAGTCTGTTATTTCTACATGCCTACTATTCTTTCTGCTGATCCACCACAAGACACATTCCAGCTGAATTTTCAGTCTCAGGAATCACGGGCTGTTGTGTGGTTTATTTATTTTTTGGCTGTGATTTGTCAGTCTCTCTCTGACTTCTCCCCATGCCACTCCTCTTCCTCTCATTCAGCCATAGGTTTGCAGAGCGCTGGGCTATGCATGCTGTGCGGATCTGTTTTAGTTCCCTGTCAATTATTCCTCCCTGTTTACGGTAACAGCTCATATCACATTTTATTACTGTGGCTCATGTGCCTTTCACATCATTGCTTTTGAAACACTGAATTTATTCTGAAATGCTTCTGGTTTTCAGTCTAGCTCCTCACTGTTTCCTAATCCCAGAAGGATTTTGTGGTTGGTTTTGCATCTTTTTTGCCGGCTGCAGCTGTGTCCATGTTCCAGGATTATTGCTCAGGTTGCTGTGGGAAACATGGAAATGTTTTTCCTTCTCTTCTCTGACCTTCCGAGCCCTTTAGCTACTTCTGCCCCTACCTGCTCTCCCTTCTGAGCCTTAAGTGCTGTGCTCCCTTCCCAGCCATTGTGTCGGACACAAAGACGGAATGACCGGGGCGTGTGAAAGCGCTTGACAACGCTTCAATATTATCTTCTCCTGCAGGATATCACAGTTAACCCCGGGTCTCCACTTCTCTTTA
>VYZR01006702.1:19993-40642 GCA_013400675.1 Oxylabes madagascariensis
TGGTCAACCTGTTCCAGTGCCTCACCATCTCCACTGTAAAAAATGTCATGCTTATAACCAATCTAAATATACCTTCTTTCAGTTTAAAACTCTTGCTCCTTGTGTTGTCCCTGCAGGCCCTGGTGAAAGTCACCATCTGTCACAAAATCTCCATGAGCCTTTTCTTCTCCAGGCTAAGCAACTTCAGCTCTCTCAGCTTTTCTTCTCAGGAGAGGTGTGTGCTCCTGTCCTCTGATCATATTCATGGCCCTCCCCTGGCATTGCTACTAACAAGGGAATTTTATTTTTTTCCAAGCCCTCTACCCCATTTCATTCTGATTTATTCATCACTAAAATATATTCTCTGCTTTACACATAATTAAATGTTTGAACAGTTTCAATATTGTATTTAATTTGAGTTTCTGTGGCTGCTTTCTAACTAGAATTATAGTTCAGTTACTTCAAAATTCTCCCAAGAACAGCCTCTGCACCAGAAAGAGGACCACAAAAACAGCAGTTCTTTAGATGTTTTAGTCCGACTTTGTATCATCAGAAGAATCTTTTAGTAAAACCAGCAGTGACGACGCTGATCATTCTTGCTCTAGGCCAAGTCTTGGCTGCTCCAAATCTGCTCCACCACATTAATGAACACACCTCAGACACTGAATGTTTTTGAAAAGTCTATATAAAGGGTTCCATTTAGCACTGGCCGAATGAATTACTAAATGCATATTTATGAATTTTGATCATCTTCTCACTTAGAAAGCCCAGAGTGCTTTGCTGTGTATCTTGGGCTTTAGTGAAAATATATAGAAATATGTTACTAGATTGGAAACAGTCCACCGGAATAATGAAGATATGTAAAAACGCTATGATAAGCATACTTATCTAACCAGCATAATTTATTTTATGTAAGCAGTCAAATCCTGCATCTCTGTCAGCTTATTTTAACAACTTAATTAAGGTTGGATTTTCTAGCACTTGGATAGCTGTCCAAGTACAAGCACATAAGTCATGACACCACTTTGTTCACTCTGTGGTCTGTAAAGCATTTAGACCATGTTAGCAGGGAACCGTGTCTAAGCTTGTAAATCCTGCTTGGATGTGCTTCATAAAGAGATTGAGAGGGTCAGCTTCTGAATCTCTGAAGAATTTTGGGACAATAAAATCTTGTGCGGTGCTTGGTCAGAGAGTGAGTGAACTAATTCATGACTGTCTGCATCTAACTGTACTGGGAGAGATCAGTGAGTAACAGCAGGGGTGAAGTTAGCAGAGTACCCTGGTGCTATACCCATCACTCTAAGGTGATGTGTATCAACTGTATTGCTGGGTGCAATTTCTTGTTGTAACAGGTAAACATAGCTTTTTTGGTGTAACTGTTTGATTCTCACAATGTATCTGTACTGCTCTGAATGCTCACTCAGTGCATCTGAAGTCCAGTGCCGCAAGGCATCAATAAGCCCAGTGAAGTTCTTCCACACTGAGAGTTTTCTGTCTGCTCTGCCAGCAGTTTTTGATTCCTAAACAGGAAAAAGGAAACAGAACACAACCGAGACTATGACCTGCTACCTTTTGTGTCAGAAATTAACCAATATAGGATGGTGCCTTCTGGTGTGAAAAAACCTTAAAAAAAGGTGCTCCAGCAAAAACTCGTGAAACAACACCCTAATATGCCCTAAGGTTCAACTGGTTATGGAACATTTTTTCACCATCATTGTGATGCTTTACTGTGCTGCTGTGCTACTCACCACTTGTTCTTCACCCTAGAAAAACTTGGAAATGATTCTTGGAAGTGGACTTCCAAGCACATGTTATGGAAAAACCTCCAGGAGTGAGAAACAAAAGTTCTTACATCCTTTATGCTCCATTGGCTCTTGCTTCCAACATTAATGAGTTCAACTAGAGTTGAGGAACAGGTTCAGCACTCGTAGTCCCCAGAAGTTTACATTTCAACAAACTAAAATATGAACAAAGGAGACAAAAAGAACAGAGAAAGGAAGGATATGGCTTCAAACAAATGAAGCCAATAGGAGTCAAAATATAACTAAAGAAAGAGAGGAAGAGTTATTCCTTTAAGTAAGCGATATTAGCCACAAAGCCCCAAATGAATATGGGGGAAAAAAAAGAACAAATGGGAATTATTCATAGAAGCTCATGGCCTCCTCTGGAGGCTGCAAACTACTGAACATGCTGAGGCTCTGAAGACCCTTCTACTCCCAGTTTTAACCCCAGCACTGAACATAACATTCCTCATGCCCTGAGTGCACTAATAGGCGCTAGGGTCCCTGAGCAGCCTCACCCGGGACCCCCACCCACACACGCTCTGCCTTCAGGCCCTGGGGCTCCATTAAAGCTTAGACCTGAGACTACAGTCCCTTCTAGAGCTGTGCTGGGTCTATCTGTCTGTCCATCCCTGCTTCCCTTGCTGGACACTGAACTTGCATTGCAGGTAGTCTGTTGCTAAGCTCTATCCCTTCTGTTCCCCGCTGCGGCCTTAACTCAAGTCTTATGTCCAGCTGCTCCCTACTGGAGTGCCCGGATGGGCCCTGTTTCCAGTGCCCTCTTCTGCCCATGGTGTTGGTGTGCTTGGGGCTGTGTCAGGCCTGTGCTGGGACTGCCCCAGTCTCCTGCTTCTGCAGAGCAGCACTGCCTGTGCTGCTGCCCGGCAGCACTAAGCGCTGGAGGACTGGTGTGCTGAGACAGAAAACATGAGGTGTGGGCATCTGAAATCTGTTTCTCTGCAGGTTCAAAACAAATTTTAGGGAGGAGGGACGTTTTTTCAAAATAATCTCTTGCTGTGGGATGGCTGTCAGGGCTTGCTGAAGATCCAGCTCTCTGGAACGGTCAAAGAATAATGAATGCCTGGGTTTCAGGCTTTCAGCTTCCAAATGAGCTGTACATGTACCAGAGACTTGTGCTCAGGGAGGGGAGAATGACATCCACCTTAGAGAGATTCAGAAACTTAACACCTTGAAATTAGAACTCCTACAGAAAGTTAAATTTCCTTCAGAATTGAATGGCCATTCTGTGTCCAACTTGACAGAGCACTCAGAAGAGAAATGACAGAGAACACGGTCTGCAGTATCTCTGTGTTTGTCAGGTAGGCCTGGGGAATATGAAGAGACTCATCAGCATCCTTCTGGAGTAAGCAAGCCTGTGACCTTGTGGGAATCAGAAGGCAAGATTTGAAAATAATTTAATCTGCCAGAATTACATTAAAATCGAAACATCACTGGAAAACATATAAACATTAATGGACAGGCAAATTAAGAATAGAATGTTCAACAAAAGGAACAGTGTTTTTGTTTTCCACTCCAGTTGGATCCACTGGTAATTCTCCTTGCATACCATACAGCAGTAGTTGGTATGGTTCCATGTGGGTATTTTTTTTGTTTGTTTGGAGCTTTTGGTTACTTTAAAATGTCTTTGGTCATAACTATTGATTTAGAAAACAAAAACCTCTTAATCACTCAAGAGTTAAGGAATAGAATTAAGACTGTTGAGGCCATTATAGTTCAATCCCTGTGTACATTATGAGATAGTCTTTAATTACATGATCTCATCCTTTGTTTTCCCACAGGAATGCCTCATTCAGTGTGCAGGATGAACAGTGCTTGGAATGAATCAGCACAACACAGTGAAAGAGTCTGTTGTTTGCAAGATTCATCTCCGTTTTGTTGAGGAAGTTGGGATATGTGTTTCGAATGAGTTGGGATGTCAAGAAAAGAAAAGATGGTCTTGTAGCGGAGGAAACTGTGTGTTGCCCTGGAGAATGAGTTTCTGTCACTCTTTTTGCCAAAAAGATCCTGTGAGGTACTGTTTTGGGAGAGAAAAAGCAAAACACCTAATTTCCTGAGAAATCTGAGGGCATGGATCCTCATTTTGTACTACCAGTATGAAACAAAGTGTTGAATCCAGTGATTGCTACTCATTCTTGCACTTCAGGGAAAATGTAGTGTGCAATCACATTAAAAGTTGTTTTGCAAGGGAGTCATATAAAGGTATCTCGTGCTTTCAGTACACCATATTCTAGACTCATTATAGCTATTTGAAGTATTAATAACAGTTATCTGTGTATACATATCTAACATTTCGTTAACTGTTAATTAGAAAACTAGAAAAAGTCACTAGGAGTAGGTTAGTCTTTGGTATATATGGATATGAAATAGTAGTGCAAACTACCAAACATATTAATTACAGGTTTCATGATTTATTATGACAATGTGCATTTATCTTTGACACTCAGATCTATATCCTACTACAGGAGCTGCAAACTCTCTATGAAGGACTTGTTTTCTTTTACAATATTTTGAAACAATCTAGTTTCTTTTCATTGTAAGGGATTCTTTTAAAATCATAACCAAAATGAAAGTGGTGTACCAGCTTTCAAGAATTCAATTTGCATCTGATCTCCATGTATCTCACTGTGATTACTCTTTACATTTCAACACCTTTTAGACATCAATTTAGCCAATGCTACAATTATGTGGTCAGAATTAATTTTTCCTCATTCTAGAACAAAGTAGAAGTAATCCAGTTGGCCTCTGTTCCTGTGTAACTAGATTTTACTTAGGAAGGGCCTAATCAATGAAGAGTAGGATCCACATTGCACTTAAAAGCTGCACTGCAAGCTTTAGTCTGCTCAGATGAATTATTGCTGAAATGTGAATATGATTTTTCTTCAAATCATGGTCTGATCAGATCAAAAAAATTTTTTTTCCTTCTTATCTCTGACATCTGAAAACTCTGTCCCTTTCAGCAATACAAACAGCATCTTTGTCATAGCTCATAAGGGGATTCCCGTCTTTCTAAGACATTATTGGTTTCTAGTTCTCATGCTTTGAAGTAACTGAACTGAAAATGACTTTATTGTTTTACAGTAGAAAATCAACTTGAGATTTCCAAAATTTTATTCTTATTTTCTTAGTGATTGATTACTTAGCAAATACTCCAATTATCTCTTCACCTATTACATGACAAAATATAATGTACATGGCAATACATTAGTAATCTAAAAATATTTCTTTGCATGTGAGCATTTATCCAATTTGTCATTACTCTGCATTTTTAGCAGTTTGTTTTAAGGATTTGAGTGTTTAAATCCTCTAAAAAAATTTTTAGTAAGAATTTGGATTTTGGATATACAGAAAACAATAAAGGAAAAAGTAAAAAAAAAAAAGTGAGATCAATTTGATGGTTCTGCTGGATTCTAATATATTTTAAAGTCATAAAAGGTTATCTTGCTTTTAAAGTAGTTATTCATCATAGAAGCTAGGCAAAATCATAAACTTGTATTGGATGTTTTTACTTAAGTTTTTATCTACAACACTCAACCTTAGTTCAGGATAATAAAGACTATGAGAATAAAGACTATTTGTGAGAATATTCCAGGGTTGAGGAGGGTCCAGATGTGGCTGTGATTGTGAGCATGGAAGTGTGTGTACTCCGCATGGAGGGAGAGAGGAATAACTCTGACACTGCGGCACAAGTAGCCTGAGCCACAGAGGAGTCAATCCAGCTGAGTAAGTGAGGCTTCCAGCCAGGGGTATTCTCAACAAAACAAAGCTCTGCTGGGTGCCACACTGTAAGATGTAGCTTAAATCAGACTTCTCCAAAACAAGGATATTGGATTTAGAGGGCAGATAATGACTTTGAGAAGGCCAGTTAAGTCATAGAGCTTATTCTGATGATTTCCTGCTTATGTACAAAAAGCTGTGAATCTTCCAACAGTGTTCTGAATCTTATGTTAGAATCAAATCACAGCCTGAAAAGAAAAAAGGGGGGAGGGGAGGGATGCATTTCTACCTCATCTGCAGCTTCTCTTATTAAGAGTAATAGCTGTGGGCCATTTCCAAATGGTCAGAACCATCTGTTTCCTTAAAACTTTCTTTGGATGAACTCTGAGAAGTGTTACTTTGATTTTTCCTATATCCTGTATCAACTATAGCAATCTGATGTAATTCAGGTGGAGGCCAGTATTTCTAAATCTGTCATGACAATGGGACTGTGTTGAAATAAATGAATTCAAAAATAATAGCTAACCTTTTTGGCCCATTGTTACCCAAAGAGATGTACAAATGCAGATACTGTGACAGATCAGGTG
Source organism: Oxylabes madagascariensis (assembly GCA_013400675.1). Taxonomy (NCBI): domain Eukaryota; kingdom Metazoa; phylum Chordata; class Aves; order Passeriformes; family Timaliidae; genus Oxylabes; species Oxylabes madagascariensis. The sequence goes on from VYZR01006702.1 coordinate 26,076, forward strand.
ACATCAGCTTTTCCTTAACACTAATATTAGTATTTAGCCTGGGGATATAGAAAGTTCTGCGCAATTCATTGCCTTCTTTCTGAATGATCAAATCTCTTTGTATGAGAAGGGCTATAAATACTCTGTTTATTCTGAGGCCCAAGGGCAAATCTGTGATAGAGACAAGATTCTGCAGTCACAGAGTTATAGAAAACTCAGCATTCTACTGTGCCATTAATAGGAGCTTCTAAGTACTTTTGAGATGACCTAAAAATAAGTCAGTGTAGCTCTATAGTTTTATGGACAAATTTATTAGAGACATGGTGGGAGGGGGCCAGAGAAAACAAAAAGGTATATGTAAACAAACCCTTAGAAGAAACATTTTCTAAAAGGTGCGTGTTATGGAAATATATAGGTGAAACTTGCGCTTAAGTAAATGCCCAATGTGAAATCCTCATCTAAATTAAATTCCCTAACTCAGAAATGTTGGTTGTGAGCCAGCCAGTGCTGAGAAGTCTCTGTAATCAAGGTGCTTTTCTCTTGTAGTGAAGAAGGATAATTCCAGTCTAAACAGATTCTGAAAAACTCACAAACTCTCATCTGTTCCATTTCACTTAGACCAACTGAGACTGCCCACAATCAATGGCTCTAAGTAGCACTTGATTTTATCAATAGACAAAGGTATAGCACCAGGTTCAAACCTGTAATGCAATGAAATATTGGGCTACTCAGGCCTCCCTGGGACACAGATTCCATCGCACTCTTAGACCAAGCAGACAAGTCATATGTTCTCTTTTGAACTCTCTTTGAAAAGTAGATGGGATTTCTTCCTTTGTTATTCCTTTTGGGCAGTGATGTCAGACTCTCTGTACTGGATTTAATGTCATTCTTGAGCAGTTTGTAGACTTTTTTTTTCTTGTGTTGACTTTTTCTTCTGTAGTTTATTTGTTTTCCACTACTCTTATAGGAAGCTAACATATCCCTTCAAATGATTTTGAAGTGCTCTCTTAATAGCCTCCTGGAAAAGAGGCTCTCTGTTCCTTTGATAAAAAGAATGGAATATATGCACCATTTCAAGTAATGTTCGTACATACTTCAGCTTGTAATAATGTCATTGATGTTTCTTTTCTTTAATTGAAAATATCTTGCCTCATAGATGCTTGGATTGTGTTTCTCTTTCATGGGTATAGGAGGTTGATTATAATTTTGTTTGACTATTTAATTAATATCATTCTTCAATCACTCTTTATGCCTGAGATCCCAGAAACAATTCTTGTTGTTATGCTTTATTTATGACCTTGTACTTGGTACAATTTCATTTTCATCCAATTACTATTACTTTGGCTTCCAAGGTCATTCACTTCTATCTAGTATGGTAGTACAATTCTCTTCTGCGTGGATAATTCATCTCAATAATGTATTATCAGCAGATCCCAGCGGTAGATTTTCTTTTGTATGATAAGTTTATGAATGAAAGTATTAAATAATACTTGCCCTATAGTGGCTTTCTGAGAATTCCACTAGAAAATCAAAAGAACTTTTTTGGGTCCAGTTTACCGTCTGTGTAAGGAAGGTAGACTCACAATTTATTTAGCATTTATTTAACTGAATTATTGCTCCTTGCAACATTTGAGAAACATTTGCAAAGCTTACATGAACCTTGTGTTTACATCTCTATGGTTGATATCTATTTGAAAAACAACTACAATAAAAAAGTTTTAAAACTTCAAATGAGTGCATAGGAAAACAAAGTAGGTTTTTGCTGTACATTTACTTTGATTGTAGATATGCAATATATTAGTGAATCTTTTAGTCTGACATAGGTGGTAGAAGACAAACTGACAACGTAAAAGTTGTCTTTCATGTGGAAAATGACAAGTCTGCATGTCTTCTTTCTTTGAGAAGAAAAAAATATGGTTCTCTACAACAATATAAAGCAATGCTGACACCTACAGAGAATGTATGTAAATATCAACTTACAATTTGCATTTTTTGTGAGAATTTCCAGAATTATTTGGTTAAAAACAAATTACTTATAGGAAGCTTTTAAAACGATTCAGAAAAAAATAGATCTTTATTTTCTGCTTAGATCAGTCTTCAGTAAATCAGACACATAAATCTGAACATAACTATATGCTTTAAAAATTATATAATTTACTTTTAGAAATGTGCACTTCCAATTGCATAAAAATAATTTCAAACAAATTGATTTGTGCGGCAGTGAAGGACCCAGTAGCCTTGAACCACTGATGAACATTGCTGCACAGAATCAGGTTTACTGCCTCTGATAGATTGTTTGCCCTCCCCTCTCTCAGTGTGACACAGCAGGATTATATTGGTATTTAGAGGGTTTGCAGCCTCTCTGCTCAGCCAAACAGTTCTGCAAAACTGTTCTACAGTTCTGTGCAGTAGGTTGCCCATATTAAAGCAAAATTAAAGAAAAATTAGCCCAGAAGATTGAGGAGAGAGTTTGTAGAAGAGACACAGCTCTTTTACTGACTATTTGTTCACTAATCTAATATTATGGGTTATGCAAGCTGTGATATTCACCATACTACTGCCGAAAGGTGAACTCCTTTCTTTCCTTTGAAGTAAACAATAGATAGGTGTTTTAAATACATAAAAGAGGTATAACTAACAATGAATTCTCCACACTAGTCATTTTCTCAGAGGCAATTTATAGGTTTGACAGTATGTTGCTTGAAGTGGTGATTTAGCAAAGTGAGCAATGAATAGGAGGCACTAACCCACGTAAAAGAAACTTTGCAGAAATTGGAGATGGCAGTTGCTGGCTTGTCTAACATTCATATTATCCATGCTCCCATTATGCAAACCTCTGGGAAAATTTCAAACATCTGTGAGAATTTCAACTCTCAAAGAAAATCATTTGAGTAAGTTCATAGTAGGCTTTTAAATCTGAACTGCTGAAGATCTTTAACTTTTAGTTTTGGTTGTAAGCACACGGAAACTTCTAGAAAGACTGACTAGAAAGCTTGAATTTGAGTTTAGTGGGTTTTAGAAAACTACGAATCAGAAGGCAATTCTATTCATCAAAGGCAAGCCATAATTATTTTGATGTAAAAGACTGAATAAACCCCCCTCATTCCAGGCCTCTACTGCTTCTTTGGAAATGAATATATCACAAGAGATTAATATGTGTCTTTGAAAATCAGATGCATTTCATATCCTGGAATCTTTTAATCTGACATAACAGTGCTTGCCCAGTAAGATTGTCAAGATCTTCCCACTGAAAAAGCGACATTATGTATATTATAATTTCTATTGGATAATCACAGTGTTAAAGTTCTGGCATGTTTCTTTTTAGCATTAGGTAGAATTGGTTGCATGTTTCATTCGTTAATTGTAGGAATTAAAACAGCAGACCCCCCCTTTTCCTACTGTAGCTACGGCCCTACTAGTGTGTGTACAGTATGTCCCTGTAAGTTTGATATTTACCATTGTCTGTATATTCAAACACACATTCTGATGCACGTATACCAACTTGATCTTAGCTGAGGGAACTGAACCAACTCAAGAAATACCCTTTCCTCTTCAGTAATTGCATGTTTACATTTTCAGCTTCTAATTCATGTGTGTGTTTAGAACAGAACCAATCATTGTTTTAAACTCCATTGTTCTGGTGGATCTGAGCATGATGACAGCAGCAAAAAGCTTAGCTTGCAAATTTGCATGCTGTGAGACTAACTTCTCACCAATGTTTTCCTAGCACCAGCGGGCAAACAAATACGTTTCCCTACTGATCGTCGCTATTTGCAAAGGCTTAGGCCTTACATGCGGATAATTAAGTCGAAGCGGAGCCGGCAATTTTCTTTCTTTCTTTCCTGGATGGTATGTAGAAGATGAGCGCTGTCTCTCGCCTCTCCCTCCACTGCCTCGAGAGTTTACAGCAGCTTTTTGTGAAGTTGCAACACAATCAGCGCATTGTTTCGAAGCAACCAAAGGCAACGCGTTATGATGTTTTTATAGTAGCTTTCAGTCAGTTAACGGGGGAAACGGAAATCCCCAGGGACACGTTTTGCCCGCGACCTGGAAATAGCCGGTGCCTGGCGGGAGCCCGCCGGCGCTGGCGGCCCGGGCGGGGGCAGGGGTGGCCCCGGCTCTCACTAGGGGTCGCAGGATGCCAAAAAATCACCGCCTGCTCGGAGGGCAGCGGTGCCGCCGCCCGTCCGCACCTCACCTCCAATGCCATCGCGCGCAAGCTGGGGGCGATTCTTGGGAAAAGGCGCAAGTGTCGGGACGGTGTCGGGGCCGTGCGCTGCCCTCTCTCCGGGCCGGCCTGGTGGCTTGCTAAAACCGAGCTTTGCTCAGGACAAGAGAGTTCAGGCTGGAAAGACGAGCCCATCTACTTATTAATAACTACATGTGGCGGGTAATCTGTAAAAAAGGCCTATCGCTGGTACAGGTGAGATTATTTTTTTTGCAGACCTTAACCTGGACATTAACAGGAGACTTGGCCAGGGAATGCTTTCTATATTGTGCTCATTAAGTGTTCACTGTTGAAAATTAATAATAAATTTTATTTATAAGTTCACACAGAATCCTTGCATGTGGTGTTTTATCACTTCTCTGGCTACTACCTGATTAACTCAATTACATGTACACTGTCTAAAGAACTAATGTAGGCTACTTCAACATGATTCCTTGTTAATGTCGTGATACTAAAATATAATCACAAATTGGGTTTCAGAAGAGAGCTTCCTCTTCTAGTTTGCCACTGCTTTTTAAACCAAACCTCAGACACGTTCCTATATCTTTATTTCCCAAACAAATACATATTTTCTTCCTGTAGTGACACTGATGATGGAAGTTACAGAAAGAAATGTAACAAGTGATTACAACCAAAGATCCAAATTTACTGATGGAGACAATTGGCTAACTGATCTGTTCATTAAAGTAAATGGAACTTGGACAGGGCTAGAGAACTTGTTACAAATACATCAAGCAACTGTATTAAAAATCAAATGAAATATGCAAATATAAAACCCTGTATTCAATAGTTTGACATTTGACACCAAAGAAATAATTACTTATAAAGATAAAAATGAACTGACAGTATCAATTTCTGTAGAGAGTTGAGTGACAAAGTAATGGGTTTCAGCATATTTGTGACAGATTACAGGAACAGAATAGGGAGAGAAGAAAACAGGTTTAAAAAGGAGGAAAAGTAGTAGTGGGAGAGTTTCTCACAAAATGAAGGCTGTTTGAATCATTTAGAAATCATGATCTTACCTACATTAAAGGTAGCATTACATTGCTTTAATGTAGGTTAATCTTAAATATTTTCACTGCTAGCATTTGTGCAAAGTTTATCTGCAATGTCTGTCCTGCAAACTGCTACTCATGTCACTCACTGAAAAAGAGGATCCATGCAGATACAAATTTGGCTATGATATATGAAGGTAGGGGGTTTTTTAGACATTGGAAATTAAGTACAGTTTTTTATATGGTAAGTGCAATTCTTTAGCAATTAAAATGCACGTGCGCACACGTAAAAAAAAATTACCTGTTGTGCATAATACATAATAATAAACAGGAATACAAATTTACACCTTGATTTTTATGCTTCATACTTCATACTTGAAGATTCTGAGTTGTTCATATATTCAAAGTTTTAAGCCTGTACTCATAAAGTAAGGGCTTCAGTGACTAATCTGACAAAGGCATTCCTGCCAGCACATGGGAAACAAAAACCTAGATGTCTGGAGAATGTATAATAAATCTGATTCTTCAAAAAATCCTCACTGCTTTTGCAGTGAGAATGGATTCTATTAAATGCAACACAGAACTGTGCAGGCACTAATGGTGCCTGGGACCTCTTTCACCCTTTTCTTGGAACGATAAAAATTTTATGTAAATGCTGGTTTCAGATTCTGGAATTTATTTTGGAAGAGCTTTGGTTTCAGAGTTTAGTTTGGGTCCTTTGTATTGAGTATATGTGCCCTCAATTGACAAAAGCTATCTCTAGTCAGTCATCTGTGACATCTCTAGTATTGCAAATTATATATAGCTTTGAGGTGAAGGAGCAAAAAATGAATTGCAAGAACTTAGTACTCTAATCATGCTGAAGGAAAATTATACTAAAATGGCTGCAAGTTAAGCTCAAATTGTAAAACATATGTGTATTCCATATATATGTGTGTAATTACTGTGAAATATGTATTATTTACAGCAAATATTGATTGTGCCTGCACAAAACTGTCACCTTGGTGAGTGAAAAAGCATTCAGCTTTGGAATACAATATAATCCCTGAATTCTCCACAGAGATTATTAATTATTGCTGCATGGTGCATCAGTGCCTTCTTTCAAAATAAGCTTTTGCTGGAAAATGTTCTATTGCAGTAAAGAAGAATTGACAATAAGCAGAGCACAAATAATTTTGGATAGGGCTGAATAATGTGGATGCAATTAAATTAGTTTTGCCGTAGACATTTATGATCTTTTGACACTGAAGATAAAAAAAAGGTGCCAAGTAAGACACCTTAGGTATATGAGGATTTTTTTTTATAGTTGCACCATAAAATTCAGTGGGTATGTTACTGCCTATATTAATGAGAAATAGATGTCAGACAGTGTTGAAAAAGGCAAAAGTTCTCTGCTGTTTGGAGAACTTTTGTAAGTATTACCACAGCTAAAACAATGCCGATAACTACAGGACAATATTTCTGTCACTGATAGTGCTTGTATCATAATTTCATGCTGCTTCCTGTAAGACAATTGCTATTCTTCTTCCCGGGTGCTGGTGATAGACCTTATTTATTTTCAGTGAGCCAGAGCTAGAAGAATACATTGTATCTATGTAGAAACCCAATTAGGGCAAGGTTCCTCTATTTGCTTTGATTCCTTACCTCCAGTGTCAGTGTTATATGTTTTCTGCTATAAGTGCCAGAGACGTTATAAATGATAAATCACAACATAAACTAAACCAGGCATTCTTCATCTGAGTGACTCATGGCTCAAAACAGTGACTCCTGTTAGTCAAGGTGCTGAGCTGCTTCGTCTTCTAGAAATGAATGGAAGATCAAAATGTTCAGCAAGTCACTCAAGATCAGGCTCATTAGAGGCTTTCTTCTGTCAAAAATCATCCACTGACTCCCAGCTATGTGACAGGATGCCCAGTACTGGAGGCTAAGATTAACCCTGTACACCTAGTCAGTCTAATAACAAATGTCACTTCTGAGTCTAACAGCAACATTTGTTCATAGAAGAACAGGTCTGAGAGTATCATATCATTTTTATATTTCATCACACTTACATTATCATAGAATTGCCAAAGCAACTATGTTCACCAGTTACCAGTGTCTAGAATGATGACTGATAAGTGACCCTGATCAGCTCTGATGCAAGTCAAATGCAAATTTGCTGTCAACTTTGACAAGGAGCAGCATCTTACAAAGTTGAGAATTGGATCCTGAATGATTTATCAACTTGTAAACATAAACTGCAAACTGCAAACCAAACAGCTTTTAGCTATTGTTTTGGGGGGTGGGGGGTGCTGTTTTTCTGGGGGTCGGGTGGAGTGCTGGTTTTGTTTGTTTTGGTTTTTGTTTGTTTGTTTTACATAAGACAACAAAATAAACCAAACAAAACCAAGTTGGCAAACATTTAGATGCCAGTTTTTCATCTGGCAACCTCTATCTTCTGAAGAACTGCAAGCTAAGCTCTGCTAAGCTCAAAGCTCATAGACTTTGTTTTTTTAATTAAGAGAAGGTCAGGATGCCTCCTAATACTTGGAATGCAGCTGTTTTCAGGCAAGTGAATATTTAATATGACCTCTTATACTAACCTCCTATTCCTTCTAGCTTTGAACATTGCTTTAACAATTAAGCTCCTCTGGCCCTATGTTTAAATAGCTGTCCACAGCTACTGCAAATTGATTTATTGCTTGATGAGGATCAGGGATGCTGAGCAAACACAGAACAGTTTCCAATTTAAGTAGTGCACCAGTGGTTTTGTTGTTGTTGCTTGATTACTTGTTTTAACATCAGTAGATGTTATCAGTGTGGTTCTGCCCTCTGCAGCTTTTAGAGGAATAAAAATGAACACAATCCATGTTATAAACACAGTTTGGTTGGGTATCTAATATTAAATTTTCTTGACACTGTGCTGGTGGATATTGTTTAAGTTGCTTATAAACTTTTGCTTAATTGTGAAGATTTGGTATGATATTTCCATGCTAGTGTCAGCTATGAGCAGATTTTCAATTTTAATTTCTTCATCAATCTTTCTTAGCTTAAATTATTGAAGTACTTGAAAATGAAACAGGGAAATATATGAGTTTGAGCCTAATAAAAAATCACAACAGTATTTTTGGAAGGGCTTCAGTATGCTCAGCCTGTAGGAAATGTAAATCTTGAGCAGAATAGAAAGAATGAGAATATCCATCCTTATGTAAAGAGATGTATTTTTTTTCCTGTTAACATTGGTATGGACTTACACATCACCACAGCCAGCCTTGGATAGATGCAGTTTTAGCAGCTCTCTTACCTAAGTGTGCCACCTGCACATGATCATTTGGAGCAGCCCCTTGCTTGGATCTGTAACTTAATTGAGAAGAAGTCTTAATTTCTGATGCTTGATTCACCTCAGCCATACCTGTGGGATGGGGAGGGAAATGTTGTCTCACTTGAATAGATGGGGAGGAAGAATTGATTTTGCAGCATGGTAGAGCCAGCACAAAGCTCCTAAGAAAGAATGTGGGGTGTGATCAGGAGAAATCAGCAATGGGAATGATGGAAGTATTTTGGGACAACAAAATTTTTGGCAAAAGGAAACTGTCCCTGAGAAGTAAGAGTAAAGAGGTAGATGGAAGGCAGCAAACAAGCAAAAACTGCCTGAACTGTACTCTAAGGATTGGAGCAAGGACTTTCCCTCTGCAACTGGGAAATATGGTCAAGGAGCAAGGCCAGCTTTGTGGTGCACACCTGGAGTAAAGAACAAACAAAGAGGGGCAATGTCAACATAACTAAAAGTTAAATCAGGTGAGAAGACAGAAGAGAAAGATCAACTAGGTAAAGGGAGTGAAAGCAAAACAACTGCAAAAAAAAACAAAAACCAAAAAAAATAAAACCAAAAAACCCAAAACAACAAAACAACAACAAAAAAAAACACATCCTTAGTTCTACTACCCAAAAACCAAAAACAAAAGAACCCTGCATAGCTAAAGATGAATCTGTGAGTGAAAAGTCCCAGAAGGAGATTAAAGAAAAGTGCACCTAGGGCAGCTGGAACTGAGATGAGAATCAAACATTAGCATTAACTAGATAAGAAAAACAAAAGTGGGATCAGCCAAGACTGAAGAGAGAATGAAGACAGGTTTGAAATAACAAGCCAAGATAAGGCAAAGCATGGACATGGGAAGCAAGCAGATGGGAGTGTGCTATTTAAAAACACCCTATCCCAGAGTTTGGAAGGGATCCCAAGATTCTCTCTTCTGCCATGAAATCCAGTGGTGAAGACAGACACATCTTTTCAAATGCTGGGCCAAACACAGCATGACATATTCATGCTAACAGGTACTGTGTTGAGGAGCAGAAGATTCAAAGCAGTGGATGAATTATGTGGATATCATTAATGATGGGCCTGTTGCTGGCAGGAGTCTGGCTCTGTTTATTCTAGAAACTGAAGGAAACATTGAAGGAAAAGAATTACGGGAAGACAAGCGGTGTCAAAAGTCTTGAGAGGGCTACGCAGTTGGAAATTTGTGTTTTAGCTCTTGTCTCTGCCACAGAATTCCTTGATAAAGCTGGTTCAAGGCTTTTAATTTACACTTCTTGATAATTTGCTTCTCATTTTCAGATGCTTGAAAACTTCAGGGTTTGATTAGAGATAGTCACTGACTAAAATTACTACGGCTGAAAGCAGTGGGAACCAGGGCTTGAAGGAATAAGCTTTTCTGTAGTGCCAAGTCCTGACAGGTCTAGAAGATATCAAACGTATCTATCAAATCTATCAAATCTATAACTGTTTCCCAAATGTAATATTCATATCCTGTCACAATATTCCCTCATCTGAGAGGTGTATTATGAAACCAAAATAATTAATATCTTTGAAGCCCATGAATACTGTTGCAACAAGCTCCATAAAATGCTCATGAGGAAATTAGTAACTCTGTATGCAGAATAGGATCCGAATAAATGCGTAATGAATAAAGCATGGGACATGCTTTCAAAAAAGAAAACAAAAACAGAAAACATAACGTTGAAGGGCTTTTTGTTAATTAAGCACATAGGTTTGTAGGAAAAAATTGTATGTGAACATGCAGTGAGCAACTTTCATAATGTATGAGTACATGTAGGAGATAACGGAGAAATATGGTTTCTCTGGTGAGCCCACTGCTGTTAAGATCATGAGTCCTTGATTTTTTAACTTCAAAAGTTTAATTTTAGTTTATATGGTTCACTCAGTATAGTGTTATGATTGTGTATATGCATGTTTGTTACAGTAGACACTTTATTTGTCACAATGTGCTTTCAGCTTCAGTATTTCCCTTCAGAATGACCACTTGGGGAATGGGAAAATACTTAAACATAACTACAGCTGTTTCAGAAGTGCTCTAGGTACCTCAGAGAGAATATATTTATCAGGAGATAAAGCAAGAAGGTAACCAGCTTCTGCAGAACTCCTCTATTTTAACCTCCTGAAAAAGTCCCACGAGTCCTGGTCCCAAGGAGCTGACCCACCATGGTCTACAGCCTTCAAAGCCTTAGGCATGTGCTGAGCTTGATGTTTGTGAATAAGCCCATTGTGTCCACCCACCTAAAACTCCACACTAGATGGAGGCCTAAGTAGCAGACAGATAGCCAAAGAATGAGGAGGAGGTGTGAGCAACGATGTTTCATATGTATTTTTTTTTAGTTCTGTGATTGTGTTTGTCTTTCGTGCATACTTGTCCTTTTTTTAAAGTTTTTTTTTTGGTCGTTGTTCTAGTTGTTTCTTTTTTGTGTAGGAAGAGCTGAAAAGCCTCCAGCTTTCTGGATTGAAAAATAATAATAATAATAATAAAATAAATAGAAGTACCACCACCACTTCTAACATAACTACACTTACCATTATCTCTGTCCTTGTAATATACCCACAAATCAGGAAATTTAAAAGGGAAAATGGCTTTGTTGTTGCTGTTGTTGTGTTCCTTTGGTTGGTTTCCTTCCAGCTTAAGCATTCTGCCTTCCTGGCTATGTATTCGTTTCTTTGGAAACGGCTGTAGGATGGATTTTTGATTGACTGTGTTGTCAGATGGATTATCAGAGTTGTGAGCTTTTTGGAATGGTAGACATGAATGTGTGATAAGGAAAAAATATTTTTTACTTAAAATGTTTCAAAAATTTGCATCATGAAAGGAGCTAGGTTGAATAATTAACAGGTTACTTAGGGAAAAAGTTTTTTTTTTTAATGTGGAACAGTTTGGTTACCAGGAAAAAAATTCTTTTAATACAAAGAAAGCTTTTTACTAATGTGGCTGATGGGAATATTAATACCTAAGCAATGGAGAATAGTTTCTGCAGAGCTGCAATGCATATTTTAAAGAGTAATTCTAATGTGTAGCTGCTCTGGGTTACAAGCAGAAAACAGCTTTTACCCTGACATATACACACATTTGTTACAGCACTCATGTGCCCGGATTTCTGCATGACTCCCATCTAGCGTTTCTGAGTTAGTTTCCTGTCTTAGTCAGGGCTCTGCAAGGCCAGCTGTCCTCGAGGCTGTGAGTGCTTGGTGCTGCTCCGCCTGTGCTGGGGATGCTGAGGTCGGGGGCAGATTGAGGCTGAAGGTGACGTCAGTGCCTACCTTGCTGGGAGAGTTAATCTCCCGCTGCAGAGGCTCTAGTAATCTCCTCACTTGGGAGACGGGCATGTTGAGGATTGCACGTTGTACATTCCTCTTCCTGGGCTGTAAAGCAATCAGCGAAATCAGTGTTTCTAAAGCTCTGTTGACAAACATGTGCTTGCTAGACAGAGATCGTTTCTTTTTGGATTGGAGATGCAAAAGTGCAGGAAAGAAAATTAACTTTTTAGGGGTGTGCATATATGAAGCAAGAGCAAGCAAAGTAACAAAACCAGCGTAGGGGGGTCCACTTTTTCAAATGAGCATGTAATTAATAACACTGCAAAATAAGCTGCCTCCTTTGCGGACATAAAAAGTAACAGGAACCATATTTCAGACTGGATCGGGTTAGTTTCTTTAGCAAAACACAGCCCACCAAACCATGGCACTGCAAGCATAGGTAATCATCAGCCCCGACACTGCTCTGAGGGACTGACAAAGGGTCTCTGATAACTTCCTTGGAGTCAGTTCCAAGTGTCTGAGGTGGCTGGTCATAGAAAGTATATTGAGGAAGAAGGGAAAAGAGCAGGCCACAAGTTTTTCAGTCTTTTCTTTCATCTGGTCTGTAGTGCTTTTTGAGGGCTTTATGACACACAGCAAACTGAAATGCTGGGACAAAAATTGCCTAGTGAAGGCTGCACCTTTTCAGCGGCAGCTACCCATTCCTTGGCTTTCAAGTCTGGAGCAACAAGATGGAGTTAGGAACAATATGGGCACTGCCTGGATGCCAAAAATATAAGGACGCACATGGATACTTCAAAGACACTGACGCTACTCGGTGCCAGACTTCTTAATATTGTTAAACTCCTATTAGCTGTGTCTTAACCGACCTTTCCAGTTTGAATGTTGTGACCTGCCGAGAGTGCCTATCTATAGCAGCACTAACCCTTCGCTCGCAGGACGGCAGGGGCAGGCCCCGGGCGCCCGGGTAGGCTCTAGAGGTTCCATCATTTGAAAGGAGGCTTTCCACCTCGCCCCCACCCGACCCCCGAATTTTGAGGGCAGCTAAGTCTTGACAGCGGCGATAGGAAGTTGTGCCCTCTCCCTCCCTCGATGGCTGCGATAGCAAAGCGTGCCCAGCCGGAGTTTGCCCGAGTGCTTTCGGCGCGCCCCCGCGGCACCTGGAGCGGCCCGCGGGGCCAAGGGGCGCGCCGCCGGCGCTGCTGGCACGGCCAGGGGAAAGGACTGTCTCCGGATTTCCACCTCTGCCACTACGGGAACGCTACCGGGAAGTGCTGTGAGGAGAGCGAGCCTCTGCGGGGCTCGGACGTGAGAGAAAGACGCAGCCACGACAGCTGCCTCTCCGCGGCAGCTCTTTCAAAAGTCCGTGTTAAATGTGACACCCCGGAGAAACGGGAGCAGAAGAAACACCCCTCTACCCGCCCCTCGTCGTCCCCCCCGCCCTTTTCCATGGAAACTCGTAAAAGGAGGAGGAGTAGAGTTTGCTACGGAAAAGTCTCACCTTGGTCTGAAACAGTTTCAGGCGTTTCTGCAGGATCGGAGCTGCCCGTCTCGGGGGAGGGGAGGAGGCAGGCAGGGAGATCTCTAGCTACCTATATACGTATATATTTTTTTTTCCCGCTTGATCTTATTTTATTCCAGCAGCACGTATCTCCAGCCCTCCTCCCCCTCCCTCTCCAGGTTGATCGGCTGAAATGAGGCTTTGCGCGCTGATCCCTTCTCGGGCTTTAAAACAAAACCCGGCCCCGCGCAGCCGGCGGCAGCTCGGGGCGCCTCGGCGCTGAAGCGCGGCGGGGCCGGGCGAGGCCAGGCAGGACACCGCGGAGCGGGGCGGTGGCTCCCGCGGAAGCTTCGCTTGGAAAATAAACCTCCACCACTTTCCTGGAGATCCACGTGAGAGCAGGAAAGCCCGACCGCAAGATCTCTGCGCTGCTGCTGCATGCTGCAATTTCACTTTTTGTTTGCCTTATTTTTTTTTCTGTTTGTTTGTTCTTACTTTCATTTTGGAACCGGTTCCCAGCTGCTTGGCTGAACTTCTGGAGACCAGTGGACCTTTTATAATGCCTTCTTCTGTTTTAAACAAACTGTGGGCTCTTAAACTTTTCTCTTTCCCCCTCCCCCTCGCTCCTTAACCCCCACCCTTCAGCTCATGGGGCTAACATTGCAAAGCAGCAGCAGCAGCAGAGGGAAATATACAGACACTGATTTATTTTCCTGTCTCCTAAATTGTAGTTAATTCTTCTCATCGTCCTCCCCATCACCCGTTTTCTCGCGCTTTTTCTGGCTGCCGGGTGTCGATCTGTGCATTGTTTTATCTGATCTCGATCCTTTTGTTGTTGTTGTTTAAATGCCATGCACTGCTTATCTAGAGAGAAAGCTATATGGAGATAGAGGCGTATAGTGAATGCGCGTGTGTTTCCATAAGACACACTATCAAGGGAGCAGATCAGAAGCAGCCCGGATCCTGACCCTGACTGTATGAATAAGTAAGCAGGATGCTGACGACTGTGTGTTAGTTGCCTGTAAGGTTTTCGTAAGTTAAAGGGAGGCGGAGGAGGGGGGACCGGCCAGAGACAGAGCTTAGAGTAAGTGTTTGTGCAGAGGGGGGCGAAGCTCTGACACTTTGCTCCTTCCAGCATAGCTGCTGCCTCCCATCAGTAGAGCTCCGCGGTTTGCTGTAGTGCACCCCACCTCCCCCTCCCTCCTCCCCNCCCCGAGGTAGTGGGCTGATGTGCAGCCTGGATCCATCTTCTGGCAGCATCAGCGGGACCGGGGTCGGCGGCGC